>PNEQ01126282.1:8238-23859 GCA_003012365.1 Medauroidea extradentata
GCAAATGGAGCCCCCCGCCTCCCCGGAGCTGGCTTCTTGCTAAAGGGAGCCCTCCACTCTACCGAGGCGACTTCTTGCTAAAGGGAGACCCTCAACCATCCTCGAGGCGATTTCTTGCAAAGGGAAACCCTCACCCCCTACCGAGGCGACTTCTTGCTAAAGGGAGACCCTCAACCATCCTCGAGGCGATTTCTTGCAACGGGAAATCCTCCACCCCCTACCGAGGTGACTTCTTGCTAAAGGGAGTCCCTCACCTCTCTTACCTTTACACTATTAGGGCAGTGCAGAGGGAAAGGACAACAGGGACGCTGCCATGCACATCTACCGCGCCGCGTATTGAATCAGGGGACATACCCCTAGGTAACGCCCATTCTAAAGTGTTCGTATACACTTCCCCTGTTGTAAAGTTACTGAAAGTTACAGAATATAGTAACCTCACCCCGGGATCAGAGAGATCGCTGTGTATTAACAGTAACCCAGTCTGACTCGTTAATCCAGTATCGTTGACGGTGCAGCACCTAAAGTAAGAGGCTATTGAATGTTGTTGCAAACCTCTCGGGATCAATGAGATGATCGCTACCCAGTTTCGGCCACGAATAAGGCCTTAGTCTTTGCCCAGTATTGGAACGGCCCGGAGTGCCATGTAGAATTGTATGCATCGTAATATGTCCTGTGGGCTTAGTATTGTATTTCCAAGTTGTCGCATCATTGTTATTGCTGTACCCTGTTGTCGTATCTCATATTGAGACCCCAGTGTTAAATTGTATGTCATCAAAGTGTGATTGACAGCTAACCCTAATTAAGAACCATGTACCAAAGCTAATGTTGTATTCATCATGTTGTGACAAGTACTGTAACTTGTGTTAATGAATATAAACACCCCGTTGAACTGAATTACCTTGTTTTCTCCTTTCATGAGATTAACCTGTGTACCAACCTTGATATCTAATACAAGGCGAGTGATATATGCCTTGCCCTCTATTTATGTAAAAGATGACACCCTGTGCTAGCGAGTAGAGTTTGTCCTTGTTGGCTCACTCAGTAGTCACTCGCTGAGTCGAGGATAACTCTATCACCAACTACTCTAGAAGAACCACAACAATGTCTCATGCTCTTTACCTCAAAGGTCTTCTAGATACACACACTGCTCACATTCAGCAATCTTACTTGCAACTCCTGCACATCTAGCACAGTGGGATTAGCGTCAAGTTATTTTACACAGTATCTTCATTTACTGCTTCTTGTAGAGGATTTTGCTCCCTTCATAAATTTTTTGTGTGCAATAGGGACGAGGAAAAGAAAGAAGGTCCCCTAAAATGTGGTGCATATTAAACATTAGAAATTAACACAATAATACTTGTAACAGCACGGATAAAAGATAAATATGAGATGAATTGTCTAAATATTTTTTATTACGCTTGCCTCCAACTATATTACATGTTCGATGCCTCAAAATGTAAGAGCACTACGGCTGTTTCTTTATTAAAATTAACTAAGAACAAAAAGGTTTCGCAAAAAAGATAATTGCACTGCATTGCGCTTTGTTTATATGATGTAAGTGCACATCTACAATCCTACTTCTTGGTCAGTGACTGAATTTTTCTTGAAATCTCATGCATCTTAGGATTTGACAGCATATCACGTACATGTGTTGTCGCAGTAACCTTATCCTGATTGGCACAGTGAAATGAACAACGTCTCTACACAAATATGCTCTGCCATTAACCATCAAGCAGAGATGCAGATGTACACGTAAGACAATGAAACAACGTGGTGCAGAAATCTTTTTGCGAAAATTTCCTGTCTCTTTTCATAACTGACAACTTTCATCGTCACACACATGTTCACGGAGCTCCAACTTGCAAGACATATTTCCGTTTTAGATTTGCCTGGTGTGAAGCGACCAGCCTGTGCTTGGGGTATAGTTTTTCAATAAGTCAGTTGTATTTCTAAAGTCTCTGCTGTTGTTTATTTGTTTGCATAATTAATGCTAGCCAGTGTTACTGACACTTCAGAACCAAGAGATGGTCAGCCTAGTATCAGTTAGGTGTAGGGTAGGGTTGATGCATTTATTAATGTCAAAAGCCCAGTGTGTTGCCCGGCCACCCTACTTTAATATATTGCCTGTAAATTATTTAAAATCAGAGTGTTTCTAAAATTTTTGTAAGTCAATAATAATTGTTTCAATATGAGGGTTCCATGTTTGTTGCTGTAAGCCTAATAATTTTCTAAGTAAGTCATATAGTTAAATAATGTAATGATTATAATTTTGCTGAACAAGAAATCTCATAGAAAACCCACTATAAATGTAAAACCGCTATTGGGCCTGGCGAAACAGTATAGTAACAGAAAACCGCGTCTGGATGCAATTCTTAGTGATAAGTTTTCTCATTGGAGTATTTTAATGTTAAATAATGTGTTCTCAAGTTTTGTTCTAAGTTCTCAATGTTCTGATGACACGTGGATTTAAAGTAAATATGTCTTGTGTAGACTTTTCTAAAACGGCATAAAATTTCAAGCAACTATGGACTCTTGGACATTTTACGAGAAATTGAGCGTTTAAAAGTTATTGCAGTTTGAAAGTTTTGGTATTTATTTTGAAAATACATATGTAGATGAGTTCAACCAGCCCGGCCTTGGTGCCGCGGGGGCGATACTGATAGGGGTTTACAGAGGATACCGCAAGGTGTACGGCCGGCAATGTCCGATGCCAAGATTTTATTTAATATAATTTTTATTGTAATAACAATTTACTAAAATATTGAAATACGTCTTTAAAGTAAGCATAATTTTACCGATTTTTCAGTGATTTTAGTTTGGTTAATTTGTATTCAGACCAGTTACTTAATCTTGCTAGAAGGTCATGGAACATTCTAACCGGAAGGTAGGCCGCCATGGTGTCTTGGGACGCCATTGTAGTCGCCGTTGCCTATCACTTTGCTCTTGACCGTCAAGGGGGCCGGACATGTTCCATGTTGTGCGAGGGGCGCGATTGGAAGAGATGGGGCCGCGATGGAAGACAGTGAAAAGACTTTTTAGAACTATGCATTAGTAATCAGCTTGAATTATTTGATCCTTTAATGTGAATTTGCAGCCGTATTAACCGCGTGGCCAGTCCACTATCAGTTTATAATTTGAGTTTAGCACATGCTATTTTTATTTGTTTCAGTTGGGTTTCATTTTAGTTCAGTTCTCTTTCAGTTAAAGTTTATTTTGTACAAGGAGTTTGTACGTGCCGATGTAAGCGCAGTTGCGTGAGTTTGTTATAAGGAGGTAATAAATATGGGCTGTTAATCTGACCACGTGTTTTTGAATGCTGTTATGCATGCGTCCATCCTTCGATACCACGAACCCTGAGGTAAGAGTAACTCACCGCTGAGACCGGAGCATTATATGAGGACTGACCAAATTACCAATTTTCATTGTGGGACATTGTAAGCAACTAGTGGGGCTAGTATCGTCACATCAGCCAGAGGCAGTGTAGAAAGAGAAGAGCGTCGGTGTCACCACACTGGATATCTCTTAAGTTGCGACACTATTTTTATAATATGGCAGTAAAAGAAGAAATTATGAAAAATCTTCAAAAATAAATACTAAGTTTTTGAATAGAGAATTACGCAGCTAAAACTGACGCGTGTCCAAACATGCCCCTTTCCTTAGCCTGTCTGCCGCACTGCCGAATACTCCTGACGAAACCCTCTTGCTGCTCTGCGCTGAGAGAATGGGGCAGGAGCATGTGTGACATGGCTTTGCGTGTGTGAATGGCGTGTGTGTTTTTCTTCAATGTACTTGTAAATTTCAGTGTTTTGGTTCACCACGGTTTTAGGGTTTTATGTATGTTTTCGAACACACGGCTAAATAATAACACAAATACATCAGTGTCCTGGATGCACATTACAACCTTACAACAGGTAAGCAACCTTGTTAATCAACTTAAAGTTGATATTATCAGTAATTTTATATTATGTATTTATATTTTCAGACTACAAATACATATTCAATAATCTAATTTAAATTTTCGCTAAAAAGTTTTTCATAAATTTTTACAGACCTATACATTCACAAGTACTCTATTACGGACTTGCTCAATACACTATAAAAGTCACACGACATTTTTTTGTAAGTCCAAATGTCAACCTCAGGATTACTGGATGCATCTAAAAAGACCTAAACGGTAATTTTGTGCCTGCAACTTACTTTGCATGCAGCTTCCGAACCTTCTTCTTTGAAGTCTGCGTATTTCATAACTTCTGCCATGATGAAACCTTTCTCGAAATCTGTGTGTATTTTACCTGCAGCCTGTGGAGCTTTAGTGCCTTTCTGTGAACAAAATACGCAGGTACAGTATGTTCCATGTAGGCAAAACACTTGCACCAGAACGAACGTAGAAAGTACCATACAAAGGGGTAACTTGCAACACACTGGGTAACTTGAAACACTTTCTCAATAATTGTTTGAAAAAAAAATTTTTTTAAAAGTGTTTTAAGTTACCCCATGTGTCAGTAATTGAATATGCCAACCTGTCTGAATGTGAATGATGCAAAATAACACCATTTTCTGAGCATAATACACACCAAACCTGAACCCAACACTCATGCAAAAATTAAGTCAAAGTTCAATACGTACTTGTAGCACAGCAAAAATGTGAAAAACCTTCAAAAGAGACCATTTTAAATTTAAAAATGTGAGTTGTACAACATGATTAAAATAATTAACAGCTAGTAGCCTTTCATCACAAGAAAGATTATACTTCCAACCAGCAGAATATAACTTAAATTTGGATTACAATTATTTGGATTAAAAAACTCACAGCATAGCTATATATGTACAGTATATTGCTAATTTGTGATTAAGTGAGTAATTTTAAAATTGAACTTTTAAACAAATCACTGCCAGTTACTGCATATAATTAAAATTTAACAATAGGGAAAATTCCTAGAAAACATTTTTAATATTTACCTCATTCATCCGAATTATTTCAGCACAGCCAGGCAAAGCAATAGCTCTGTGAACATTGTAATTATTTAATTATTCAGCTTTAAAATGCCATATTTTCAAACGCATCCACAAACATTGAAAACGGTTTCTTATTGGCGAACACATTTATGACGTAGTCTTACTTGTTTTCGTTAGCCACAGAATGTCGGGCACTATTTTGTGTAATTTTTCAACGACTTAAAAAAACTTATCAAATTTAGCGAATTCGGGGAATTCACTTGTTGTTTGGGCATGCATGGTTGTAAATTTGGTAGCCAACAACAAAGATTTATTTCACTTAAATTGATTTTAAAGGAGTGAAGACAGCAATGTATTAGTAGGCCTAGCTCTCACACATTGCGACGTTTTAGTTATAGGTTTGAGTCCATGTAAATTAAATTCAAATTCCAGAGATATAATAACTTACTATGAATTCAGTTTAATGTTTCAGATCTGATATATAATCATAAGTTTAGGTTTGAAAGGTCAGACAAATGAAGTTCACATGCATACAAAAAGTGAACCTATCGAGTTAATATTTGGAACGCGTTTAACCAAACCTGGCATTGACTATAATAGAACATTCTGGTTGCACGTGTCGGTAAAATAATATGGCAGATCAATTATTTTATTACAAGTACGTTTTTTCTCTCAATAATTTGTACGTTTCTCGTGAAAGGCATTGAGACAGCTGTGCTGCCATCTCGGAGCAAGTTTTGCAAGACCCCGCCACCCCTCGAATTATCGGCCAATCACGGGTGCCTAGAAATCGCCTATTGGGTAATGATGTTGCCACAGCCAATGGAACAGCCAAAACACTACAGCTGCAGAGATTTCATTGCAAACTGCAAGCTATTGAGTGCAATTTTTAACTTAAAAGACTTATTTATTTTATGCTAACCATGTCATGTTGTAAAAATACAGCATTACATACGTATACTGTATTTTTGCGGTTAATAGCAGAATATTCGGTCTCTTATTGAAGCTTAAACCATGCAGTCCACATTGATTTATCAGACGGTGCTAAAGTTAAGATTTTATTCCAAGTAAATAGCATTTATTGCTGCACAAATGAACTACTATCCACATTTATAATCTTCGGAGTTCAAGCCATACTTATTTCACCGCATAAACTACTTTATTTAACACAATTTCATGACTTGAATGTGTGTTGCTGTCATTTGCGTGATACGTACATTAAAATGTACAGTATCATGATGTCACAGAGACATCAACATGGCGGTTACCGTTTTTGCCGTGCAAAACAGACGGCTCATTTTATTTTAAGTTTTTCTGGAGCTACACAGACGCAATGACAAAAAGTATGGTACCGTTGTTCATTAAATTAAACACACTTTTAAATGAAAACACAACAAAAAAATATTAATTTTACCTACTGTTGCCTTACTCTCCACATAGTTGGCAGTGCATTACTGAATGTAATTCCACGTACTTTCTTATTTAAATACAACAATTCTAAACACAAAAACAGATGAGTTTGGCACATTAGTATGTTATATGAATTATAAACTTATTTTACCAACTACAGTATGTATTTAGGCTTCTGCTGAACATACAACTTAACTTACAACACACAAACATAAAGTGATGTGTCCAGCTGCCAGTTTACATTGTCAGCTCATGGCTCAGTTTGAAATCAGTGTTTCAGTTTATAATCTCACCAATAAATGGCATAAGTCAGCTTTGTATACAAGATTAAATGATTTAATTATCTTAACTTGAGAAGTTTATTTATTTATTTAGACACGTTCCCAATTCAGCGTTAGGCCAGTTTACAATTTACTGTGTTATGCTTACACTACACAAAAATTTAAATTGAATAATGTTAAATAATAATACAAAAAAAAGCTATCTACATTTTACACAGAAAAAAAAAAACTAGTAACTGACAAATCATAAACAAGGCAAAAAAATTAAAAAATAAAATAAAATACCTATGTTAAAACAAATGTACTACACATAAGTTCTTAATAAAGACTTAAAATTAACTTTCCATCACCATAACAGGTGTACAGTAGTCAACTTTTAATATGTACTGTAATATAGTAAAAGAGTATGTATGTATGGGAAATAACAAGTGATGGAAAAAAAGGCTGGGATAGTTTACAAATTGAGTATAATTACAACCATATCTGCAGCTGGGTATCAACTTTTGCTGATTGTGAAACATAGAACGATAATGTGCCTTAAATACAGCAGTTGATGTGCACTGGTGAAGATGGTCAAGAATTTAATTCCAGAGTATGTACGCTTGCTTGGTAACTAAATCATTTTCAGAACATATTTCGTTGGCGCTTAGGAATCTGAAGATTATTTTTGTGTCTGGTGTTAGATCTGTGTAATAGACTGTTCATTAAGTTTGGTGTACAAGTAACTTGGTAACTTATGATGCTGAACATTTTTTAGTTCAGTATCGAAGTATTCGCATCTATAGTTTGTACTGAGCCCAATTTGTCCTTGATAAACAGTAATTATTTTTCTTTAAATTATAATAATTAGAGACTGGAAAAATTTGCAGGTTCCCTGACATGTAGGATAGCCTCCTAGAGTATGTGTGCTAAAAAGATAGCAGATGTACATTGGCTGTTCACTGACATAGTGATATGGGCCTTCATTTAGTTACGTTTCTGTTATTGGCTCAACGACTTCCAGGAACAGTCATAAAAGTCGAGAGCCAATTTCAAAAGTAACAAGAATGTATAGTAGTTACAATATAGCTTGTTCAAAAAAAAAATAATAATTTCAGGTCCCTATACTATTTTACACATGCATTTTGAAGCTTTTGAATCCTGTACTGTTGCATTTTATCCCAGCAAACAAACAAATGTACAATAATTAAAGAGTGAAAGTACCAGGATTACACAGATGTTTAGTTTAAGTTGTGACAAGATGTGTTTGAATTTATATAAGTGTCTGATCCTACAGTAGCCAATAGAAATGCAGATGGAAATTTTTGTCAACCATCATCCCAAGGTTCTGACAGCGATGACAGGGGGGAGACAAGGATGCATTATTTATGTTAATTTTGACATGGTGACTAATTTTGTTGACTTTTTGGTGCCTCTATTAAACAGCTTTCAATGATTTATTGAAAACACATCTATGTAACTTCAACCCTTTAGAGATTGAATTCCAAACAATACTTAAATCACAATTGATACTATTTTTTTTTGTTAACACATTGAAGTAAAAAAAACTATAAATTTAAAGGATTCTGGGTATATCAATATTGATGGTTTATTGAAAATGAATTTCATCTCTCTACATCTGCTTTCACTCCTGTAGGTGTCAAATTTGGAAAGATCATAAAATTGAATTGTTTAGGTATTTAAGTAAGCAACATTCTTTAAAAAAAAAACAACATACGGTAAATATCTAAACTACCCCTTGCAGTCCAAATTCGAAAAAAATCCTTAGAAATACTTATACAGTATTTATGTATGCATCATCCTTAAGCAAAGAGCACTTTGATATGTTGACTTTGATAGCTACAAAGGAACAATAAAAAACACATTTTATGCACATCTTTTCACCACCTTAGGGATTTGAATCAATCAGGATGATAGCCCGTTAGATTCAAGCTATATATACAATCATAATTTGCACATTACTGCCTGTTTTATTTCTCAGGGGCACAACTTTGAAAAATTCTGAAATTATGTTTTTGGTACAGTATTTACATACCAGGCATTTTAATGCTAAAAGCAACTCTATATCTCTAAGGTTAATCAAAACAAATTTTACATCTTTCACCCCCCTATGGGCCGAATTTTGAAAACTCTTGACATTGTATAATGTGAATTTGTATGAGTGTCTCATTCAAGCTTTTTAAAACACATTTTGCTCCTATTCGTCCCCTTTACGGGTGAATTAAAAAAACTGTGAGGAACCCACACTCGAAATTTTACGTTTGTAGGTCCAGCGATTTGGTATTTGCTTTGATATGTCAGTCCGTGAATCATTTTATATAGAGAGATTACTTGATGCCATAGAAAGAAAGAAAGAAACTTTATTTAACAAATAAAACATTTTACATAATTACATTTTGGCCTAGGATCAGACAGACTTGCTGGTAAAAGATGCTCCTAGGTAAAAAACTACAATATTATTTATAAAATAAATAAAATATATTGTGCACGTACACTATTATGATTACATCAGTACCTACTGGTATAGCACAGAAAGTACATTCAAACATTGTCAATACAGGAAAATTTCAAAATTAGTAACATGAGACAGTATTAACAATTACATATGTTGAAGAGATTAAGCAATTGATAAAGAGAGTATCAAACCAATAGTAAAGTAACTGTACAGATGAAAAATGAAACAAGAAGCATTCACATACATAACTTACATTTACAGGAATAATACTTTAAAGACACTAATATATGATTTATTATTATTATTTTTTTTTCATTTTTTTCATTTTTTTTTTTTTAACTGTAAATATTCTAAAACTTTAAAAGTAGGAAGAAAACAAATAACCCTCCAATGAGCAATTGTAGCCGGGCAAGGATTCAGTTAGATAGTTCAAGTAAGAGCCAGCAGATAGCACGCCAGCAACGCTGTAGTACGACGCGCGGTCACTAGATGGCGCCACGGGTCGGGCTGCGCGCGTGGCGAGCGAGTACAAGACAAACTGCAGGAGGCGGTCCAGAGGGAGGGAAAGTGGGCTTTCCCATGTCGTAAGGGGTGGTTACGGAGGCGGGAGAGGGGTGGAACACGAGGGCGGGGCAGGGGAATTACTCTTCTCGACATTACTGACGTCTCAGCGTGCGCGCCCCGTAATGGCAACTCGTAAATACACCGTGCTGTTATGTAACACGTGCGCCGTACAATCTTCTCGTTAACACACAACAATGTCGCAAGAACCGTGCACTTCCCCTCCATCCGCTCTTTTCTTATATAAACAAATAACAGGCCGTATAAAAGCAAATCTTCCAAGAAACGCAATTAATTTAATATAATTATTTGTAGTTCTTAAAAAACATGCGAGACAATTGACATACAACAAATTTAGTCAACACAGATGTGCACTTACGGCGCCATGCGAAAAACACGTCTAAATACGCTTTTTTCGAAGCCAAAATGAATAAAATACTCAACGTCAATCCTAGATAATGGCATTTGCCAACTTTATGAGTAAATATTTTTCCAGAATTACTAATTCGTTACGCGTGATCTCTTGCGCCGCAGTTAAATGAATGAGGTTCCGGCGTCAGATATTGTGCCTCAGAAGTTCGTAACACTGGAAACAATTTTGTTTAAAACGTTGGCTAAAACTATTGTCTGGGATTGCTATTGTTTAACTTTCGCAAACTGGCTTCAAGAAACCTACATTTATAGATTAATGCTTTTAGCGTTGAATTATGTACCACTACCTCTTAAGTTAGCATTATTTAAGTGACAAAATACAAAAAAATTAATTTTATAGTTACACTTAAAATTCTAAATCCACGGGGGGCATTTGTCCCCCCCCCTTGCCCCCTCCCCCCCGCCTAAATGACGCCCCTGGATTGGATGTTTTTAAATTTCAGAGTGCGATGTCGCATTAAAATTGTGATTTGCATTGTAAAATTAGCGACGCCCCTGTGCAAAGACACGCTAACAATAACTGCAGAGCATAAATGAACGTAAGCTATTGAAACAAAATGGTGCAAAACTCTTCTCGCGATAACTACAGGTGCCTACATATTGGTTTATGGACAGCCTAACTCCGTACGAATAGTAACTTACGCTAGCTTCATAACAACAAAATAACAAAACCGTAATGAATGATGACATTATAGTATACGTTTCAGTGAACACAGGGGCGTCATTAAAGGTTTTTCTTGGGGGGGGGGGGGCAAGATTTTTTTTGGCAACAGTGACCTTGTTGCATATTTTTTTAATAACTAAGCATGTATAAATTAGAAACTTTAATAATAAAACTTCAGATTTATGTGCTTATGTTAAAATCATTTAAAAAACAAAATACACAAAAAAAATTTTATACACTTTTCCTCCCAAATCCAGAAGGGGGAAGGGCATCCCCCTAAATGACGCCCCTGAGCGGACAGCAATACTTGCACTGCAATACAAAACAAACACACAAGAACAGAGTTGAAAATGTTAAAAACGGAGCAACTTATTTTGTTCGATTTTCTTCTGAAGTAGGTTCTCCGTTTCTGCCAACCTTAAAGAACTACTTACGATACAATTTCACTTTATAATGTTGATAGACAACATGTCGGACGCCGCTTTCATTTATTTAAAAATGCATCGCGAGTTTTTCTGGACACAAGTGTTGAAAGCAGGATTAATATAAAGAAACTAAAACTTAAGAATAAACACACTACATGAACCTGTAATGTGTATTCTGAAAAACCGCTCTAAAGAGTTTCAAGCACATTCAAACTGCTGTCATTACAAAACGGTCACGGAATGCCGCGCTGTCACCATCATAATACAAACGTGCCAATTAAAAACATATTTCCACAATTTTCAGAGAGAAAAAGCTACGTAGTGTGAAGTTGAAATTTGGGAAGAGCGTGCATGTTCATGAAAGTAAGTTATGTTATAAACTTTGCGGAGCGAATACTTGTGCAAAATGAGGCAAAGTCATGCTATGAAAGCTTTAGGCTGGCGCAAATCTTACGGGAGAAATTCGCGATTGAGAACTGGCTTTGAAAACCAACCATTGTTACAATAATCAAAAGCAAGGAGAAATGAATAATGAATTTCTAGGTGCGGTTTAATAATAACGAGGTTTTCGTCTAAAGAAAAATGGGTTTAAATACCTTTCCCGTTCAGTAGATAATGGACTTGGTTAAACAATTTCGACACAGAATATCTTACAGTTTCATTTTTTTTTTACTAGTTGAAATGTCAAAGTTCATAGGCGCCAATGGGGGCCGTGGCCAGAGGGAATGGGACCCTCACCTTTCCATATAAAAACTGCTTAAATAGCACCACTTTGGACCACGAAAATCCAAAAATGTCCTTATTGAAACTAATTAAATAACAATATTTTGCATCTCGAAAATTAAAAAAACATTCCAATTGAAGCTGCTTAAATAGCACAATTTTGGACCTCCAAAATTCAACTTTCCTTATGGAAATTGCTTAAATAGCAACATTTTGGGCCCTGAAAATTCAAAATTTCTCGCCCGGGGAGGACCCCAGGACCTCACGCTTTATTGGGAAAATTAAGGGGGGGGGGTCGGTGTTACTTTACTCGCTTATGAAAACGTAGTTGGTATAATCCTACTCTGTAGTGTAGGTTACCTGATTGGATTTACTCAGTCGTTGGATGCTTAACGAGCGGATTAAATCCGACGAGTAGTTACTTGGCTGTCTTTAAATAATGACATTCCGCAGCAGCGGTATATTTCAGTCGCCGATCTGGGGTAGGCCTGTGTTATTATATCAGGTTAGAACAGTGCAGAATATCCATTCGTACTGGTACAATACACACATGTAGCACTACAATTGCGTACTAGTATTGTATACACTGTAGGCTACAGAAATGCTACAGCAATGCCCTAAAAATTAATATAGTAATATACTGCAAAAAGGAAAAAGTTCTCTCACACATAACCACTGATTTCTGCATTAGTCGAGTGTACTGTGAACAATAAAATTTAAATTGTTTAAAAAATATCTGTTTGGAAGGCCTAGAAACTTAATTATATAATTTATTTCATACACGAATTACGATTTCTGGCGACATGCTTACTTGATAAACTACTCCAGACTTTTCGTCCAATAAAAATACTACAGTCTGACATCGTATTTTTGGTGAAAATTCATTCAAAACAACATGTTAAACAACCTAGTTTATTTTATGTACACATACAAGGGCATGTGTTTGTTAACTTTTCACACGGGCTTTCCTGTGTATCGTGTGCTGGCTTCTATCTACCCTGCCTGCCCCCGAGCACCCGAGCAGGGTAGATCTGCGTGCACTATAAAAAATAGTTGGTAAATTTGCCACACATGCATATAGGAGTGCTAACAGTAGAGGTACGTAAATTTCGCAGATACAGTCCAGGTCAGGTTGAACGCCAATTATGTATACTTCATTGTCATGTCTGTGACTTGCTGGCGGCTGTTACGAAACGCGTTTGACTACTGCAAGCCAGTAGTAAATAAGGAAATAATGCGAAGTGCAAGCGCTTGCTACCTGCTTGTACGGTTATAAGTCAATAGATAGAGCGGCGATTTTATGGCGAAAAGATTTTTGCAACATTTGGTTTCGATGCGTCATGTGCACACCTGCAGCTCTGCTACATCGTCCGCGGTTGGATGATTTTACTCTCACTGGCCTTGGCAAATTATAGACGTACAGACTCACAATAATCTTATTCTGACTGGTGCAGTAAAATGAGAAACGTGTGTGAACAAAGGCACGCTGCCAATAACCTTGAAACAGAACTGCCGATGTGCACGTGAGTCACTGAAACAAAGTGGGGCAAAAATCTTTTCGCGACAAAATCGTGGCCCTATCAATAGATAATCGATCGTGGGCAGTGGGTGTATAGGACTGACAAGTCTAGGCTGCTACCATATGAATCCGCGAAATTGACGTACCTCTAGCTAACAGTGTAGGTATAGTAGAATTGTTTCCCATACATCCATGGTAGCACACCTAATAATTTTTATTAAGCAGTCAAATGTATATGCCTACTGAAGTTACCAGACTTGTATTGTAAAAAGTGTAAAAAATGCACATTTACAAGGCGAAAGTATGGTAACTGTCTCATACTGCGTTTAAGTTAATTACTTCCTAAACATTTTAGGAAGTTTTTTTAACAGTGTGGATCCGACGACGAAATCGAGTTAGAGATCTTGAGGGCCGGTAGATCTTTATCACGTGACGTTCTTGACCGGTTTTAGAGTCATATCTATGCTATCGAGCAGATCCACGGTAGTTTTCATAAGCGCCTTTTATAACATTCTCAGGTTCACGATTCCTCCCTCCCCCCTCCCCCCAACACAAATCTTGGCTACGATCCTGCCCAATGGACAAAGAGGTCGACTTGTCATGACACCTTCAAGTGAACCGTTTTCGATAAAATGGATGTACAAAATGTGGAGCTTCGCTGGAATCGCAATAACGTGACGGACACGACGCGAATATGCCGCGACACGAAAAACGGAAGATGTCGGCCAATAAGAAATGGACGTACAAAATGTGGAGCTACGCTGGAATCACAATAACGTGACAGACGCGACGCGAATATGCCGCGACGTGTAAAGCAAAAGATGTCGGCCAATCAGCGCCTCGGTGTCTGTGACGTCAGTGCGACAAAAATGGCGAACGCTACGCGAAATCATATTTGAAAGCAAATCGATTTTATTCGCATCAATGACGCAAACAGCTGAAAACCGGATTTTTATTTTGTTTCGCAATGTTGGTGAAACTGGTGAGTTAGTAAAAAATTGAATTTATTTATTCAATGAGAGACTGTTGTTTCTAATTATAGGCTAAGCAAATCATAGCCTTTTCAAATAGGCGCGTAATTATTGTGACTTAATTTCTACTCGTGGAAATGCAGCCAATGTATTAGAAATAATCGTAAAAATAATATAATAATGTAAGCTTTCATGACTATCGTAACATAGGTTAGCATAGTGGCAAGGAGCTCATCGCACCCTTCACGTCACGTCTGTCGCTCTATTGCGATTCCAGCATTACAGGTAGGCAACACGCAAGAGACAGGATGTTGGAACATAGACCACAGCCTACACTTTACTAGTTCCTGTACTTGTGTAATGTGCTTAACGATCTCTAATAACCTCGCAGTGGACGACACGCAAGTCAAATGAAGTAAAAATTTATAACAAGTAGCGGAAAGGAAGCAATACACTAGAAGACATTTTTAAATATTTGTTGCAATGGGAGTTTACAATTAGAATTTATTGGTTTGTGGACATACGCCATTGCTCGTGTTTCCTGATCAAACTTGTACTGAAAAAAAAAAACCCGCACAAAAGGCATAAAAAACAGAAGAAAAAAAACAATCCCAGAGGAATTCTTCTGTCAGTTTTATAATAATAATTATATATATATATCGGAATTCTCGAAACGTCGCATTTTTTCCTTGATTTTAATTTGTGTCTTCTTTTTGTTTTTATTTGTCGTTCACTGTCCACTATTTTGTCTACATCCATCTATTTGCGTCTGTGTGTTGTCAAAATTCTTGACTGAACTCTATCTTTAGAATTCTTACTGATAAATATTTAATCCTGAAGCGGAATTCTTTCACCAAAAATGATTCCGGTTGAAACTACACTTCTTACTTTTAAAAATTCAGCACACTTGTCAGAAACATGATTTTTGTGAAAATGGCTTAAAAGAAAAAAATAACTTATTTAACTCCGAAAATTCCGCCTGAATTCGTAAAGTACAAAACGAGGTGCGTGTGTTGGTCTTTACTTCATACTATCCAAAAATAAAGGTTTGGATTCGCCGCTTAAAGTCACACGGGGAAAATACTTCTACCAAACCTTAAGGGCGTTCAAGTGGGGAAAAATTCATAATTTTATATTTGTATAAAATAGTGTTAGTTTTGTAGACATTACTTAAGAGTACATTAACATCTAACGGAAAAAAATTAGCTCATCTAGTTTACCCGA
>PNEQ01126282.1:23959-63379 GCA_003012365.1 Medauroidea extradentata
ATTTCATTATGTTAACTGGTTTTCAAGTTTTGTATGAAGTAAAAATACGCAAATTTTGACTTTGAAGTGCCATTACGGGAAAGCTAGATGAGCTAATTTTTTTCCGTTAGAGGTATATGTACTCTCAAGTAATGTGTACAAAACTAACACTATTTCATACAAATATAAAATTATGTTTTTTCCCCACTTGAACAACCTTAAGCTGTAAATAGAGGTCGTCCAGCTTGGTACTCTGGCTCTTGCCACTGCGATCAATGACGTTCAGTTGTAGCGTGCCAGAATCAGCATTGGCCCAAACAACGAAGTAAAATCGTTTCTCAATTGACTGCACCAATCAGAATAAGATTATTGTGACTCCGTACGTCTGTAATTTGCCAAGGCAAGTGAAGGTAAAACCATCCAATCACAGACGATGTAACAGAGCTGCAGATGTGGGCATAACGTATTGAAACCAAATGTAAAAATATTTTAGCCATAAAATCGTGGTTCTACCTATGAGACTTCAAGCTGCGACAACACTATTTTATTTATAGGAAGTGTACATTAAAGTCCCGCGCGTGTTTCTCTATTTTAGTGTCACGATCCCGGTTGGTATATTTTATCTGACAGCAGTATGAAAAAAACCGTTTTTATATTTTTAAGCATGATATCTAAAAAGCAAAAATAGATAAGCATAGTTATAAATGTATTGGTTTTTCGTATATAAAGATAACGAACACACGTTTAGTAGTATTAAAAAAAAAACATGCAGTGACAATGATCGTGCACTAGCTGTGTAGGACTCTTAAGGACATGGGCCTGAGTTTCTTCGCATTTAACAATTATTTTTTAAAACATAAATGGGAGCCGATGTCGTAAAATCGCTTCGTAACTTTGTTATGACTGATATAAACAGCATACTCTAATTTTGTCGAGTCAGAAGACTGCAAAATAGTTGCTAATTGGTTCATTAACGAAATTTCGCTTTAATTGACAAATTAGCTATACTCATCATACAGTTTGTCTCGAAAAATTACATTGCATTGTAAAACCAATTTGTAGAGCCCACGATTTTTGGTGAAAAGAATTCTGCAACAATTTGTTTCAATACCTTGTGTGCACAAATGCAGCTCTGCTTCTTGAGTATTGGCAGAATGTAGGCGTGGCTCATTTGACTAGTGCCAGCAGGGACAAGGTTACTGCGACACCACACGTCTGTGATTTGCGGGTACAACCCCGAGACGCTGAGAATTTACAACAGCCAATCGCTGACCACGAAGCAGAGTTGCATATGTGCACATGAGGCATTGAAACAAATTGTTGCAGAATTCTTTTCACCAAAAATCGTGGGCTCTACCAATTTGTAACAAAGTTACGAAGCAATTTTACGATATCGACTCTCGTATGGATTTTAAATAATTCTCTCGGAAGCCGAGAAACTCGGGCCCAAGCCCTTAAAAGAGGTAAAATACCTACAGTGAAGATGCAAAGCTTCGTACGCCATTTATTCGAAGTCACCAACATAATTCAGTACAGTCCATAGTTTCAATATCACGAATACGTAAATACATTTCCGAATGCACTATGCTTATGGTATCACGAAAATATTTTATGCAAACATAACCTAGAAAACACTGTAGTTTCTTGTGACATGTATGATTGGGTGATATACGTCCGATACAACGTAGCTGTTTGCAAACCTACAATAGTGTGATTCTTATTGGTTCGGTCAAATAGGGCAACAGCTCCGTGTAAAAGCGAAAGCCAGTAATGTTCTTGTAAGCTGAACGTACGCAGACACCCAGCAAACAGTGAAGTTTTTCCCGCGACAAACCATCATCTCTAGCTGTGCTGTATTGAAATCTGTATTAAAAAAAGTATTTTTAATGTTGGCATACGAGGTTTTGCACATTCACCGAAGACGTACGCTCCAACTCAACGCGGTTCTAATTCAATAAGACTTAACTACTAACAACTGAATTACTACGGCAGACCCGCCCCGAGGTCACAAATCACTTCGCGAGCTCGAGCCCATACGGGCCGAAAGCACCAGCAAGAGCTCTCGAAGTTGGACGACGCCTCCGCAGAGAACTTTGGGAAGGTGAGAGGGGGGGCATAATCCGTGGTTGTCCTGTAGCGACAAGGGTTTGAGATGCTGGAGAATGGTCCGCTGTAGATGGTGAGGGGAACGGGGCACCTACCCCCCTACTTACACAAGTACGGCATGCCCCAGGGCAATCACGCGTCCTGTCTTGGGGGCTTTCCGACGTTAACCCCACACCCCCTCCGCCCTCGTCAAGAATTAAAAGCAGGTTCGTTCCCCGCGCACAGAACCGAAGTCGGCCAGAGAGTTGGTAGGACGCTGGGCGGAACTCAAGGAAGGGGGAGGGGGAGGGTGGTTAAAGGCTGAGGACGCCATTCTCATGCAAATCATAGAGGAGCGACGCTCCCCCAGAGAGAGGGTTTAAAGCAATTCCCCCCGCCCGCGGCAGTTCCGTCGAGGAGGCATGCGCGGAGGTGGAACAATTTGAAATTCCTAGCGCGGGTCGGACGTCGGGAAAAAGGAGAAAAATTTGAAGGGGGTGGGTCCAATCTTCCCATGCAACGACTCGGGTATAATACGCCCACAATTTCTTTTCTCGCCAAATAAAAAAATATATGCATAATACAAAAGATAAGAAAAACAGCAGACGCATGAGAGGACGACTTGGGTGAAAAAAAAAGGGAGGGGGGTAGCTGGAAAGTGCGTGAGGGGATCTTCTACAAAATGCTGGGTTTGCAGACTAGGAGAAAAAAATTATAATATCCAGAGACCTCGCTGGCCACGGGAGAGAAAAAAAATAAAAAAATTCCTCGGCAGAAACGGTCGGAATTAGAAATTTGTAGAAAAGGGTTCGTTCGGGATGGGAGGGCGAGATGCGCGAAGGTTGGACGAGGAAGACGAAACATCCCCTCACCAAGCCTCCATCCTTCTCTTCTTCGATCAAGGGACGCATCCGGGTCCCGCCATCTGCATCGGTAATGAAGCAGGCCCTAATGACGCCCCGAGTTGCGCGCCCAACCCTCCCCCTCCACCGCGCCGACCCATTTCGGGGGAAAACTGCACGCTCCTTACTCCCATATTAAGTAAATAACGGTCTAATGGTGGCGCCGACGCCGTGCCGCGACTAGCATAGGACGGGCGGGAAGGTTCCTGTGGGGAGGGCAAGGGGAAACACTTTCCTAAAAATATGCTAATGTCCTGAGAAGTAAGGAGGGAGGGATACCGTCTGAGGGAAGACGCCGCCGCCGCTGTATCGACAAGAGTTCCGACAGACAACCACTAGGTCTGCGCCGAAGACGAGGAAGGAAACATCATACGTGAACGCTTGAGAGCGAAAGGCGAATCCTATAGACAAAGGACATGCAAAATTAGCGTTATTAATGGCGACCCGGAAATTTCGCGAATTCATTAGAGAACAAGTTAGATTTCAAAATCCTATAAAAGATAAGTTACTCTCGTGATTAGACCACCATTTATAAGTGTAGTCCTCGAGTACGACAGATCATTAGCAAGCCTACATAATGAGTAGAGACCTGAAATATTATAGGATTCACTGACATGTAGGCTAGCCTCCACGAATATATGTGCACTCAAGTACACAGCAGCTGTTCTTTAGTTGCTCGCTGATACAGTGATATGGGCCTGCATTTAGTTAAGTTTTTATTATTGACTCAGCGGCTTACACGAGGTGTCAAATAAGTCAAGGGCCAATTGCGAAAGTGACACGAACTTACAGCAGCTGGAATTCAAGCTTGTGCCGAAAAGAAAAGGTGAATTTTTCCGGTCTCTAATAACAACACCCCACTGACTCACACTTTGCCTTGTTAGACGTTAAATTGACCAGTCTCTGCAGTTGTACAAGTAACTTTGAGGACATAGTGTTCACAGGACTGTTAAGTCCAGCCAGGTGGCCGTTGAACCCGCGAAATATCCGGGTCCATACCTATATCTAGAGACCTGAAAAATTCGCGTTCTCTCTAGAGTTCCAGCAACTATAGGTCTGTAATACGTTCGTTCACAACTGGCCGTTGACTTACTCGACACTTCCTGGAAGTAGCTGAGCCAATAATAAAACTGTAGCTGAATACAGGCCCCATTTCACGGTCAGCGAGCAGCTAATAAACAGCTGCTGTCTGCACGATTTCACATGTATTCTTGGAAGACAGCCTACAGGTCAGTGAATCTGCCAATTATTCCGACCTCTACCTACATCAATGGTTGAAAAGTCATTCAGGCATGTCGCACAAACCACCGGCAACCAGAAGTCAGATGCACATAGTAACTTGGCGTCAGACTGCTGTCAGAAAATAGCGTGAAATTCGCAGGTCCCTAACAACGAGTCATGGTTAGACATGATGGTGTACCATGAAAATGTTTCGCGCCAACATACCCTTGAAAACACTGCAGTTTCTTGCAACATATATGACTCGGTGATATACTTCTGAAACAACGCAGCTGTCTGCAGACCAATAACATGCATAAAATTTTACAATATCGGGATCCTTATTGGCTCCGTCAAATAGGGTAGTAGCTCCGGGTACAAGCTAAAGCCAGTATAGCTGAACGTACGTTGAAATCCAGTAAACAAACACATTTTCCCGCGACACACCATCACTAGAGACGATGGTTTATCGGGGGAAAACTTGACTGTTTGTTGGGTTTCAACAAACATTCATCTTATTAGATTATTACTGGCTTTCCCTTGTACGTGAAGTATTTGCCCTCTTTAACTGAGCCAATAAGCTATTGTAATATTTGATGCTTGTCGTTGGTCTGCAGCCAGCTACATTGTGTCAGAAGTATATCACCCAATCAAATATGTTGCAGCTTTTTCCAGGATGTGTTGGCCCAAAACATTTAGCTATATACCATCATATATAATCATGGCATAGGGTGCGGCACTGTTTTCCGAAATGCGTTGACACGAAGGAATCCCACGAATTTCCAGTACCTCTAAAGCCTATACGTACGAAAGAAAAATCTTCCGTTAAAGATATTTTTGCACCAGTTCGTTTCAATGCTTTATGTACACATCTGCAGCTCAACATCGTGGTTATTGGCAGTGTGTATTAGCGCAAAGACGTCTCTCAACAGACTGCACCAATCAGAACAAGGTTACTGCGACACCACAAGTCTGTGATTTGCTGGTAGAATCTGAAGACGAAGGTACTTAAAAACATACCATCACTAACCATGACGTAGAACTGCAGATGTGCATGCACGTTGTTGAAATAAGCTGGTGGAAAATATTTTCGCGAAAATTTTGGGTCCCTACTTGTCTTTCAAACGGTCAGACCATTTGCCTCTGGTCGGCGGCCTTTCTCGGGGATCTCCCGTCCCACCTCATTCCAGCGCTGCTCCATACTCACCTCATGTCACCCCACATTAGCGCTTAAGACCTCGATGTTGAATTTCCACCTTTGACGCGTGGTAACAGCGTGGCGTTAAGAGCCAGTGTCCCACGCTTGACGAGAAGCATATCGCCTCTATTCGCTGCGCGCCAAAGTGGCGCGCAAGGTTTCCGTTGTAGTCTTTTTACTATGGGACTTTAAGCGGTGACCACAAAATTTTATTTTTCAATAGTATGAAGTAGACAAAAGCATGCCTCTCGCTTTGCACTTTAAGAATTCAGGTGATATTTTCGAAGATACAGCAGTCTAAAACCCCGGTTTTTAGCCATTTTCAGAGGCTCGAAAATCATGTTTCTAACAAGCGCGCTGAATTTTTGAAAACATTGAAGCATAGTTTCAAGTGTGTGTTCTTTTCTTAGATAAGCATAATATGAATAAGTTTTTGCGTAAAAAATAATACACGTGACACGTTGCAACGCCGTCCATGCGCCAGTCGAGGACTCCTCTTAAAGAGTTGGTCGACCGTAGCTTTTTTTTCTTTTTTTATAGATTGAGGCACGGAAACGGGGAAGACGATAAGTCGAATATAACCCGTGCGTCAAACACCTCATCGCCTCTAGGCGCGGAGGACTAAACTAGAGTGCAATGTTTACGTAGTAACTGTTTTTCAACGTGACTTCAAGCGATGACCCTGTAATTTAACTTGTGGAAACTATGTGGTAAAGTCCAATGCAGGTTTCTATGATTTTGTTTTACGATTACGGCTGATATTTTCTCGGCTACAGCAACGTGAAAAAGTCATTTTTAGCACTTTTGAGGAGCTTCGTAAATCATGTTTTTAACTACACGGACTGCATATTTAAAATCATAGGGACTTAATTTGAAGTGTGTTTTATTTTCGTAGATAAACGCATTAGAAACAATTTTAGTAACTATACATTTAAAACGACTATACGTACCTCGCTACAGTACGTCTCACGTGCCAGGTCCACTGACTCTTAAGGTCCCTATCTAACTGCTCTTGAAACGCATTGCAGCGACTTACAAGTAATCATATTTGGAAGAAACATCTCAACGCGCATTACGTTTGTACATCTATGAAAACAAAACATATTCCAAACAATATTTCTATCAGTTTAAAAATTAGCATCGCTTATTGAAAACAGGGTTATCAAGACTCTCAAAATCGCTAAAAACTTCTTTTTTTTTTTACTGCTGTATCTAGGAAACTTCCAATCGGATTCGAAAAACACAATAATAGAAATAAGCACTGGAATTTGAACCATAAGCATCGCAAATAAAACAATACTGTCACCGCTAAAAGTCTCATAGGAAAATGAATAACAGTAAAGCTCTGCGCGCCAGTTGCTGGGTTTGCGTGTAGAGGCGATAATGTATTACGTACGCCGACCTACGTCACTCTTAAGAAGGCGTAGTACATAATTCAACGCTAAAAGCATTAATCTATAACTGTAGGTTTCTTGAAGCCTATTTGCGAAAATTAAACAATAGCAATCCTAGACAATAGTCTTAGCTAACATTTTAAACAAAATTGTTTCCAGTGTTGCGAACTTCTGAGGCACAATCTCTGACGCCGCAACCTCGTGCATTAAAGGTTGTTCAAGTGCTATACAATCATAATTTTATATTTTTATGAAATATTGTTAGTTTTGTAGACGATACTTGTGAGTACATTTTACACTTACGAAGCAATTTTAGCTCTCGTAGTTTTCTCATAACGGGGTGTCAAAGACAAAATTTGCTTGTTACGCTGCTATGCAAATAGTGAAAACCAACTGACCTGCTTAAACGAAATAATTCACTGTGAACTTACATACCTTGAGCTACGCAAAAAAACGTTTAAAAAAACCATAACGTAATATATTGAATTTAATTAAAAAAAAACCGCAAAAGTACAGAAAAAAGTTCCAAATCCAGCAATTTTTTTTTTTTAATACAAAAACAGTTCGCGGGGTTTTTTCAAATGTTTTATTACGTAACCCATAGTATGTTACTTCACTTACGTAAGTCAATTGGTTTTCACTATTTGCATGGCAGCAGAACATGCAAATTTTGACTTTGACACACCGTTATGAGAAAACTATGCCAGCTAAAATTGTTTCGTAACAGGAAACTGCACTCACAAGTATCATCTACAAAACTAACACTAATTCATACAAATATAAAATTATGACTTTATCGCACTTGAACACCCTTCGGCCTAACTGCGGCGCGAGATATTACGCGTAACGAATTAGTAATTTTGCGTAAATATTTACTCACACAGTTGGCAAATATTATTATCTAGGATTGCCATTGAATATTTTGTTCATAGCGGCTTCGAAAAAAGCGTAGAAATAAATTGATTTTTTCAGCGTTTATCTACCGCGCACTCTCAACGCTCTCCATCGGTTTTGTGCCGGACATACACCAACGCAGGCTACTTAGATAAGATAAGGGATTGATCCCTGTCAGATCGGTTTTACGGTTTTTTTTATAAATCAGGGAATATACACATTGTTTTACTTATTTCACGCTGACAAGGCATAGTTTATTGTTTCATTCAATTTTTGGAATCCATATGGCATTGTTTCTGTTGATGTTGTGGCCTCTGTAGTCGCTCCCGAACATAAAGCAATTTTTCCTCTTCAGCTGTTTCCCGTTGCAAAATAATGAATATATTATTGTTTCAGTAGTTACAGAAAATCGATTAAGTTTGTATCTATGCCCTGTCGTGACGAAAATTCTGATACATTGACTGGAACAGAAGTTATCGAGAAGAAACAGATAAATCCAAGGTGGTAGAGTGCGCTGACCAGAAATCTCTCATACATGGGCTTGGACCTGGGATGTAGTGTGTGACGTGATGTCCTTTGTTCACTGCACTTCTCGGACTATGAACTCAGGAAACCACATGCGGCCACTCACCTGTATGGTCCAAGCCTTCACCTCGTCCGGGCCGCACGTGAAGAAGTACTGCAGCTGCAGGGCCTTGTAGCCGTGCACGATGATCTTGTCGAGGGCGCTGGAACAAGACAATGCGCGTCATCACTCCGCACAGTACATCTCTACACACATTAAGGGGGCGTGTGACCGACAACAATTATTGTTTTAAATTTTTTTATAACTGTACGAGATTTGGGATGTTTTTTATAATGGCACGCCAAGTCCAAATTTGCATAGAACGGTTTTATGCATTAAAGGAAAATCAACTGACTTACCAAACTGAAATAATTCACAATGAATAACAATATTGCAAGCTACAACGTCTCCTACACAAAAACAAAAAATAAAATATTTTTTTTGTAATAAAAAAAATTTTGAAATTTTGAAATTTAAATTTTAACGTTTTTATAAATACAAAAATATTCTATTTTTAATTTTAATATAGGAGACCTTGTAGCGTACAACATCGTTATTCAGTAGGGATTTTTTCAGTTCGGTTGGTCAGTTAATTTACTTCAAAAGCATAAAGCCGTGTTATGGTAACTTCGACCATTATAAAAAAAACTATTAACGCTAGGAAATTTTCATTACTCTATAAAATAGTCCCAATGTATGTCTACAAAAAGAACCGTATCTCGTAGAAATATAAAAATTAAAAAAAAAATAATAATTAAATTTCCCGTCAATTGCCTCCTTTAGGTAGGGCATCAGTCGTAATTTTGAATTTTTAAATTCCTTTTTTGCGTGAATTCTATTTTCCGTGTGCTATAATAACATCGCAGTTGAACTCGTAACGTACATTTTAGCTACAATTTGTCCAACGAATTAAGAATATAAAACAAACTGTTTGATTACAGCCTAAATGTAAGTTAAGCGGAAGTAAAATAATTAAACATGGCGACTAATGCCCTACCTTAAGGGCACGGTCCACCTCAGTTTTCAACGTCATTATTTATTTTTGTATTTGTTCCAGATATTTTTTATTTTTTATTTTAGACATAAATTGTGATAACATCTTCCTCTTAGGAAACGTTTGTATCTCTCATAGTTTTTACTTAATGAGTAGTAAACGTCAAAATTTGCACTTGGCGGTTTTATGTACGCCACTAAAACCAACTGACTTACCAAACCGAAAAAATTCCCACTATATAACAATGCTGTAGGCTATAATAATGACACATACAAAAACAAAAAAAAAAATGTTTGTATTTAATAAAAAATGCTGATTTTGAAATGAAAATTTAAAAATGTTTTTCAAAATACAAAAATTTATTTATTTTTGTTTGTATATATGTCAAATCATAGACTACAACATTGTTATACACTGTGGATTTTTTCGGTTTGGTATGTCAATTGGTTTTAGTGGCGTACAAAAAAACCGTAAAGTGCAAATTTTGACGTTTACGACTCATTACGCGAACACTATGAGAAATACAAAAATTTTCTAAGGGGGAAGATTTAGCCACAATTTATGTCTAAAATAAGAAAAAAAAATCTGGTATCAATATAAAAAAACGTTGAAAACAGGTGAATCGCGCCCTTAAGGGTGTCCAAGTGGGGGAAAATTACAATGTTATATTTCTATGAAATAATGTTAGTTTCATATACGTTACTTGGGAATATATATTCCTTTTACGTAAAAAAAAAATTGCTTAGCCAGTTTTTCCATAATGGCATTTCAAAGTCAAAATTTGCACATTTTTACTTCAAACCAAAATCGGAAACCAGTGAACATAATGAAATGGAAAAAATATCACATCAAAACACCATGTTAAGGTATACGGCTTTAAGTACAGTACATTAAAATCCATTACAAAATCTTATTGTACGTATTTAAAAAAATTATAATTTTTTGTTACTTTTTAAATACAAAAATCGTATAATGGGTTTTTTATATACTTCTAGTAGTAGATCGTGACATGTAGTTTTGACCTTCCCCCCCCCCCCCATTTTATTATGTTCGCCAGTTTCCAAGTTTTGTGTGAAGTAAAAATATGCCAATTTTGTCGTTGAAATGCCATTATGGGAAAACTGAATGAACTAATTTATTTTCTAAGAGGTAAATGCACTCTCGAGTAATGTCTACAAAACTAACCCTATCTTACACAAATGTGCAACTATGATTTTTCCCCACTCGGGACACCCTTAAAAACATCGAATCACTGATAATGAAGCAGAACTGCAGATGTGAACATAAATCTTTGAAACAAGCTGGCGCACAATCCCTTTCGCGAAAATCAGGTGCCCCTACTTACTTGATTATTTCAACAAGTACAGCTTGGCCTATACAGGGTAATATGGCGTGTGTTAATTTTGCGTGGAATAAGCTTATGAAAGTGGAAAATGTTTTTTAATTTCGGTACAGTGAATTATAGGGGGGAGTAATTTATCTGAAAGACAAGTAGTTTTCGATTTTATTTAAAGAAAATAAGTTTTGAACCGATTTCTAGGGTAGCAGGCACTCCCATTATAATTCACTGGATGGAAAAAATGAAAACATATTTCCGACATACTTTTTCATAATAACCTATCACCACGCGAAATTAATACACATTGGTTGAATGATACTGTGTGCTTATTAAATGTGTTTGTTTGTGAAGTAGAGGTTTCTCAATTTATCACTGAAATAAGTAATGCCTGAAGAATAAGCATTACTTCACTAAGAACTACTCATTTGCCAAACAAGCTTTGACTGTGAATCCCGCCCTAAAAGGCTGCTTCTCTTAGTGTCGCAGTAAAGAGGGCATGACAATTGTGAAGAAGAATTTGGGGGGGGGGGGGGGGCGTGAACTTTCCGACGTCGAGTCACTGATACCTGGGTAATAACTCGGCTCCATTACACACATCAAAAGGGGCGACAAAGATTCGGCCGGGCTTGATGATATTGCAGGCTCCACGACCTCGTCTGCAATCATCCTCACAAACAGATGAGGGAAGACATCCAATTCGCCCTTACCTTTCCCAGATAAAGCAACGAAGCATAATACCATTGTTTTACGACTCCCTTTTTACTGCAATCTATAGTCCGAAAAAAAAAAAGTAACTCCGAAAATTCATCACGATAATGATCATTACAACACTCTGCAGCATCCTAATTGCATGGAACACAAAACTTCAACCCTTCCGAGAAGACTCGTGGTTCATATGGAAGAGAAGAACTGTTATTAGTTTGGCGATATTTCGGAAGAATCCTAACTGCCGTCTCTCTCCCGCTCATTTGCTACCTGCGTCTGTTTGTCCCGTCTGCCTCGTCGTCGCCAGACGCAATGGGGAGAACATTAACAAAATCGCGGCCCCACACCCCATTCTCCAAGACCACCTATTTTTCCCGCCGCCAGAAAGTCGTAAAAACACATCTCGCCCCAATAAGGCCGCCCGCAAACCTAGAATTACGTACGGAATGGCCGCATCATTGGATCGGGTGGGTGGATGGGACGTGCTGGGTAGTTCTCTGCGGCCGGGATTCAAGAACGTCGATGAAATGCTAGTCACCACACTCATAAAAAAATTGTCATCAGTGAGTAAAACGCCGTCCTCAGGAATTGCCGGCCTTTAATACGGCGGCGCGGTGTAATCGTGGTTGCTGGGATAAATACATATGTTTACAATTATCCTGGAGCTATTTATTTAGTTACCTAAAGTACAATAATAAAGTTTAAGTATTTTACAGTTATTACCAAACTAGCTTGCGTGTTAGGTTTAAGGGCTTGTTCCCGAGTTTTTTTTTTTTCAGACTGGTGTCAATAACTCAAATATTTTTTAACCAAAAGTTTTGAAAAAATTTGAGTCAATGTGCAATCACACGATGCACAATACTGTGGACGCGTTTTTTTTAAATAATGTACCATTCGCCAGCAAAAAAATAATTTCCTTCATTTTTGCTTATTTTCACGACGAAAAACGTGGTACTTTGGGTAATGAAATCTAAAAAACAGTTCAGTATAATTCTACAAAAAAATTCAGCTACAAATTATAACATACAAGTGTTAAAACTGTGCAGCAACATTTTGATATGAGTATTAGGTACCAATAAAAATATATTTTCGAAATCACTGCAAAACTCCGTAACAAAGTCTTAAGAAGCCACAGGGTTGGTTCGGCGCAAGTCTGCACGCAATTTTATATGTCTTTAAATTGTTAATTATTTTTTTACAATAAAGGCAAACGAAAAACCGACAGACAACCGGTTACTAAATTATCCCATTAGTTAATAAATAAAAACAAAGCCAAATTATATTTCATAAATGTAAACGAGTGGTTATTTGAAACAGTTAAAGATAAACGGAAACGGAAACTATGTTTAAAACACTATTTCTTTTCAGTAAATATAAGTATTGACGGAGAAAAAATGCTGATGCATTTCTGGTTTGTGGAATGAAGCATAATTTTACACTTTCTAAGCGAAATTAAGCTAAATATCTAAACGCAACATAAGAGAATTCACGTTTAACAAGATGCGAATGACAGAATCCAGCATTTAATACAAATCTGACAAATGGAAACTGTTTGATAACGAATTTCACCAAAAACGGGCATACGGTTCAAATAAACGAGAACTAATTTATAAACAACTATAGCAAAACAACTGACTGTCCTTTGAAGTAAGGACACTAGGAATTATTCTTAAAAGAATATATATATATATATATATATATGTGTGTGTGTGTGTGTGTGTGTTATTGTTTGTGACCTTACATTCAAAGAAGCAAAGATAAATCAAAACCAATAGGAAATGAACAAGTAAAAGAACAAAGTCATTACTTACCTGATAGCTGCCGTGAATATTTGGGACATTAGTCTCTCGTAGTTTAATTGGCTAGCGTTTGTTTACGTCCGCATAGCCGCCTGGGTACACGTTATGTTGCACATCCGAGACCTAGAAGAGCGTCATCACTAAGGGCGAAATATAGCGCGCAACATGCCTCACCCTAGCCGCTAGTCGCAAGTCGCTGAACTGGCCTGCAGTCTTCTCCCTGATAGCTCGCCTCTATGGCATAGTTAGTGGTAGTATTTTCTTAGGGTATTATCTCTTTATACTTTCTCTGTCTGTAACGTATGAGTTCCTACACCATCCATCCGACTGCGATGAAACTTGGGGACTTGTTGCGCGAGCTTCCGCAAAGATTTCAAACAAAAATCTATATAAGGTACCTGTGTCGAATATGGCCCAGTTCTCAATATGGCCATTGTGTGGTAATGCCAAGGTCGATGTGGGATCGATACACACTAGTCTCCAGTACGAACATACACCATCCATAAATATCTGTCCTACATCATCCATGTATTATATTAGTAATATAATTAAGGACTTACGCACACACGACTTTGAACCTTAAGCGGGCCATATTCGCACTGAAAAAAAAAAGTATAGTTGCAGGTACCATACTTTTGTTAAAATAGGGACAACACAACAGTTTGTTTGCTGGTACTACTCTGGACAGTTCCTTCAACAATCTGTTTTGTAGAAGTTGCCATCTGGTTTGTAAGAACAACAAGGCTCTTTGTTTCTTCTATAAAACAGATTGTTGAAAGAACTGTACAGAGTAGTACCAAGAACCTAAATGTTTTGTTGTCCCTATTTTAACAAAAATATGGTAAATGCAACTATACTCTTTTTTTCAGTGCGGTATACAGGTATTTATCAGGGGAGGGCAAAACGAGGCAGGGGGACAGAAAGGGGTATCCAAAATTTAGGGAATTTTTTTTTTCAAAATGTTTCAAAAACGATAATTAATGCCCCTTAACATCATATTTCATCATTTAGAATTTATAGAGTTTTTTTGTTTCAAAACACTTTTATTTAAGAAAATTTTAAAAAATAACTAAATCAATTTCTTTTAATATTATTATCAGTATTAACATTAGTAGGTATGAAATCTGAAGTGCCGATAAATTTCATCAAAAACTTTTATTATTATTAAATTATTTTATTTAAAAAATGTTGAACACTTGTACTAAATTTAATATCGCATTAAATTGAAAACCACGCGAACCATGAAACGGGTGCCAACTAGTTTAAAATAACGGTGTGCTGTCATGTGCTTATTTTTTATTTATTAAATTTTTTTTTAAGATTCTGCACTGAGATATTCTTCGAGATATTCTTACCCAAAAAAAAAATATTCTCACCATTTTTGGCTGCTCAGGGTTAGGAATAGCATAAAAAAACTTTAATACGCGCGTATAAATATTTCAGAGCCTCCGCTAATTTTAAAGGTCACGCTGTTGAAAATTGATGGTTTTGACGTTATTTACCAAAAACGAAAATCTTGGTGCACAATGTTTAAAAACGTAAATGCACTTTAAAAAATATATATTTGATTATTACGTCATACATATGACATGGTGATCATTGAACGGCTCATAGAAGCGATCTATCGGCGCTGCAGGCCAGTTCAGTGACTTTTAGGGGTCGTGACGCACGTATCTGGGTCATCTTTATAGCGTTCACATTTATAGATTTCTAACGCTTTAAAATCGCCCACCCTGGCATCCACATTAACACAATAAAATGATACAGAACCAGACACAGATCATAATGAGACTCCCATTGCAACAAACATTTGAAAATCTTAATAATTGCAGGCCTATACAAGGAGAGTTCTGTGACAACAAGAGAAATAAAAACATGGCGAAATCAGAAAATGAAATGTTCGGGTTTTTACGTGCAGTTAAAGACGTTTCACATTAACATTCTGTTGGAAGCGATGACTTCGGTGTTGAACTTATCCAAGTGACAAAACATTTTTTTTTCCGCCTTGTTTCAAATAGTGCTTCAGAATTTTTAAATTCTTCATTTAGTTATTAAATCTTTAGTACGGTTCAAATCAAACTCAGTACTGTGCATTATTAAGTATTTCAGCAATTTTTTTTTGCATACAAAAAGTTAAAAATTGGGAAAATCTTCAGTTCTGAAAAACAATGTAGCGTTTTGTGCACCTTACATATTTTGGCGATGATTATTTCACACAATGAACCATTTTACAGACCAGTAACAATATTTCAGTAGAGGCGCACTGTTAGTCTCATTGGTCTTGTCAAACGACACTAAATTGGGTCACTAGGCCAGTGAGTCGACTAAAAATTTCAATTTTAAGCCTCTGTCACACTGCTAAATTATTTTACCCAACAGTTTAAAATAAAGTTGGATGGTAGTGACGTAATAAAATGTCACTACGCGGCTATATGCACTGGATTTACAGCGTTCAGTTCCAACCAATAATTGTAAATTGTGCGAATTCTAAAATTTCTTGGATGTTGGGCGGTTTAGACAATAACAATCGCGCCATTGTAGAAAACAAAATTGCGTAACCTTCATTACTATACAATGGTGAAAAAAGGGGGGACAAATGCAATTTTAATGTAAATAAGCAGTAATAAAAATACAGATGAATGAACATTGATGTGATCCAATACTGTTTACTATGCCTGTAACACTTCTTCTGCAGTATTGCAGAACATAGGCTACTTCAGATGGTGAGGCGAGAGGGTTTTACGGCCCTGTTTAAGAGTACGTGGTTAATTCAGCACTAAAAAGCAACAGTTTAAAATTGTAGGCTTCTCGAAGCCAATTTGTAAATTAAAAAAACAGCAATCCTACACAATAGTTCTTGCCAACTTTCTGAACAAAAATTTTTCTCGACTAAGGTAATTCTGAAGAACAATCTCTGATGCCGAAATCTCGTACATTTAATTGCGGCGCAAGAGATCACGCTTAACAAATGTGTCATTCTGGATCAATGTTAGCTAGTAAATTTGGTACATATAGTTATCAGGGATTGTTCTTTTGTAGTTTTTCTGTATTGACTTTCAAAATATGTATACCTCAATTTTAGACCTCAGCGCTTCGCCCTCTTTAACAACACGGTCTTAAGAGGGCGTGGTACATAATTTAACGCTAAAAGCATAATCTATAACTGTAAGTTTCTTGAAGCCAAATAGCCATCCTAGACAATAGTTTTAGCCAACGTTTGAAACAAAATTATTTCCAGTGTTGCGAACTTCTGAGGTACAATCTATGACGCCGGAATCTCGCGCATTTAAATGCGGCGCAAGAGATCACGCGTAACGAATTAGTAATTCTGGATAAATATTTACTCAGAAAGTTGGCAAATACCACTATCTAGAATTGTCATTGAGTATTTTACCCATATTGGCTTCGAAAAAAGCGTAGAAATCAATTGATGTTTTCAGCGTTTATTTATCTACCACACACTCTTACGGCCATGGTCTTTCATTTATTTCAAACAACTGCAAATAACAGGAATATTTTTTAACCAAATGCTTTGAAATAATTTGACACTGTGTACAGTCATACGATACACAATCTTGCCAGAGCGTTTCTTTTTAATAATGTACCGTTTTCTAGAAAAAAAAATATTTTGCTTCATTTTGGCTCATTTTGACAAAAAATATGTGCTATTTTAGGGGCTAAAATCTAAACATCCGTTTGGTGTATTGCAACAGAAAATTCAGATACAAACGGCGATACAAAAGGGTAAAAACTGCCAGAATGAATTTTTGATTTATGTATTAATTTACGTTAAAAATTTTTTCAAAACCACTGCAAAACTAAAGAGCCGAGGAGAGTGAAATGAGGTAAAGGACGAACACAACATCCATGTCCGAGACGGGATTCTAACCCAGGACCTCTCGCATCACAGACCGGCGCATAATCGACAAGGCCCTACGCTACGGAGGCCGGCTTATACTGCAGAAAAAAGTCTCAGTTTCATTGTCGTCATATCAATCATCATTTGTATTGAATGCATTTTGATTAAGGATTATTTTTTAATCTTAACCTCGCAACTAAGCCAATACACTCTTAACATGGATGGAAAGTCCGAGTTTCAGTAAAACAAATACGGCAGGATGAAAGTTTTACAAACATACTTTATTGTAAGAGGCAAACTTTACTTTGCCACACTTCGTAAAATATTCTTCTTCCAAATACGAGCGGCGACGGAAATTGCGCAGTTCCTACCCTTATGACTTTAAGGGAAACATATTTTTACATAAATTTATTGGACTTCATTTCTGGTTGACAACAGTTATTCGAAACGGCTTAAACACAACTTTACACAAGGGCAGGAACTGGGAATAGAATCTGTCATAGTCTACGTTAAGGCAATGATTTTTCATTTATTTCAAACAATTGCAAATAATTTAAATATTTTTAACCAAATGCTTCGAAAATTTTTTAGACTGTGTACAGTCATACGATACACAATTTTGCGAGAGCGATTTTTTTTTAAATAATGTACCGTTTGCTAGCAAAAAAAAATTTACATCAATTTGGCTTACTTTGACAACAAAACATGCGATACTTCAAGGGCAAAAATCTAAAAATCCGTTTGGTGTATTGCAACAGAAAAATTCTGATACAAACGATGATATATAAGTGTTAACACTGTAAGAATAAATTTTTGATATATGCATTAATCTACATTAAAAATATTTTCGAAATCACAACAAAACTAAAGAACGAGACCTTAAGAAACCTCCCATCATTCGCCAGGAGCGACTTCGAGAAACCAAGGAAAACCGAATTCAGGACGGCCGGTGCCGAGGATCGAACCCGGAGAATGCTAGTCCACCGTGTAACCGTTGCGACATCATCGTCCAGGAGGATGTGGAAGCTGCGGATACGTTACCTAGTGGCCTTGACCTCTTCCACGTAGCGCTGTCTCTCTTCCTCGTCCATGTCGACCAGTCTGTTCTCGAACGCCCCCGAGAAGGGGATGATTGTGGCTCCAGGGTCGTTCTTGTCCACCCACTCCTTGATCTTGATCAGCCTGTGGCACATCACAAATAGCCAAGACTCAAACTTACCTCGTGCTGAAATTGTCACAACTACATTTTCAATAGGATGAACTGGCCATATATCGTGATATACCTTAGCATTGTGATAATCCACTTTGTGGGCTTCCCAAAACTGGGAAGGATCTGTACACCAAATTCATCAACAGACAGCAGGCATGTGAAGTTTCGGCAATAAGTATCCTATGTATCAAGCATAAGATCACAATTAAAAAATTTTACAACTTATGTTACTGAAGTTCGAAGCCTTCGTATCACCAAATAGGGTAGATTGACCCTAGTATGCTTCTACGATAGGGAGGAACTGAAAATTTGCTTTTACGTTTGGGTACAAGTTGGAATTCAAGCAATTGTAAGTTTGTGACACTTTCTCAATTGATCATAGATTAATCTGATGCTTCTTGAGAGACGCTGAGGCAAAAATAAAGAAGCAGCTAAATATAGGGGTATTACAGCGTTGGAGACCAACCATTGAGAAGTTGTATACTGGAGTACACATATATTCTTGGACGCTTGTGTACTCAGGTAAGCGAACTCGCGAATTTTTTTCGGCTCTAACAATGGGCAAGAAGTTTGAAAGAAAGAACGAGGCATGACTTTGCAAAGAGCATGATGGCGGTTTTATTAAGTAACGAGGTCAGTATGGGATGGCCAACATTTCAGCTTAGGACATTCAAACAGTTATTAAGAGGGGGTGTTAGATCAATTTCTGGTATTTTAGTTTTAGAGCCATAACATTTATTCAAGTTATATTATTAAAATCTTCTCTTTGACAAGACATAGGATATATTCTTGATAAAGTGCTTGACATAAATAATACTGGAATTTTTTCATTAATCTGTCACACAGAATCATTGCAAGGGAATTATAGGTCAACTTTCAAGAATATAAGACGAACATTTAACACTATTATTATATCCAGAATTCGCTACAAATATATTCTATGTCTCAGCAATCCACATGCACTAAAGTATTTTTAAACAGAAGTTACTGCAGTAAATCGATACATAAAATTCAGCATCTAGCTCTCTCGCTGAGGAGAATTGTCTGATGCTACATCATGTCTCCGAAACACGGATATTATCCGCAACCGGCAATATTTCTATTTTGTACCTTTTGACAACCCCAATAGCAGCTTACAAATCTGCAGTCATCATGTTTGTTCTTGCACAAAACAGCCGAGTGTACTTATCACAAGAGTTATTGACTTCTGACGAAATGAGTTTTGCACCAACATGTTTCGGTGCCTTACTGACACCTACAGCTCTGCTTCATGACTAGCAATGGGATGTTTTAACTATCTGCGTCTTGAGGTTCTAAGCCTCAAATCATAGACGTATGGTGTTGAAGTAACCTTATTCTTACTGGCACACTATCAAGCGAGTGACGCAACTGCACCAGAGATAAGAGAAAAGAACAGATGAAACATTAGCAGTCTACTGAGGCCAAGCTGACATTGTTTATTCAGGTTGCAATATGGCGGAGTGCAATCAGCTGTTCCTGTAGATGTGTTGAGAAACTATGTTATGGTTGGCCAACCCACAGCCGCATTATACACGTTGCTATGGTAATAAACAACATTTTTATAGTTACCAATATGGCGTATGGGCTCCTCACCCTTCCGCCTCAAGGCATCATACCCCTCGCCTAAAGACATACGTTATGCTGCATCTATGTGTTTCTCTAATCTCTGAATTACACAAAGCCATGCTGCCAACGAAGTAGACCTGTAGATGTGCACGTAAGGTACTGAAATAAATTCGTGCAAAATTCTTTTCATAAAAAATCAGTCTCTATACTGATCACTCAATTTGGTGGAGTGCTAACTATTTAACAAGCTGGCGCTTTCATCTTCGTGAAGCGAAAAATATGAAGGTGTGTACTATAGAGAGGGAGAGGAAAAAGTCGCGATTTTGAATTACCCGAACATTAGAATCCACTGTCCGTGTACACTCGAGTCCCAACCATTTGTCTACTAATTCTACTCATTGGAACAGCCAGATATATATATATATATATATATATATATATATATATATACATATATATATAATATAAAATTAAGTGTCCTGACTGACACCCTCACTCATCCATCAACAACGCACAGCCCAAACCATTGGACCTAGAAACATAACATTTTGAGGGAAGCTTCCCCTTGGCCCGTAGGCACCCACTAATAATGGACTATCCGAAATTCGATAATTAAGGGGGTGAAAACGGGTGAAATGTGTTATAAAAGAATCCTTGTTATCTCACTACCCGAGAAAGCTATCATCATTTTTTAAACTTCAAAATATTGCCAAAACAAATGCATATTTGCGAATTTTTCGATTTTGTGAAATTCGAAAATTAAGGATGTGAAAAGCTGTAAAACGTGTTTTTCATTAATCCGTGATCTCTCCTAAATCATTTCAGATAGCGAGGCGATTTTTTCTTCAAAACGATACTTAAGCAAATATCTAAAAAATGTTTTTAGAATTTTTTGAAATTTATTCTTGAAAGCTTTTAAAAAAATATAACGTTGTATTTAATTAATGTCACTTATCTCCAAAACCAATGGAAATATTGAAATGGTTTTAGCTGTAAAATAAATCTTACGTAAATATCAAAAATGAAATTTCAGGATTTTTCGAAATTCGTCCTTGAAAGCTGTTAAAAAAAATTAAATATGTTTTCAAATAATTATCTGTACCGCTTATACCCGTTGAGCTATCAAGATTATATTTTGATACGAATGAAGCATATGTTAATATCTGCAAATGTAATTCAGGATTTTATGAAATTCGAAAATTAAGGATATGAAAAGCAGTAAAATGTTACAGTCTCCCGAAAAAAAGAAAAGAGAATAAACATGGAGAAATAATTCAACAGTTGTTTCATTTTGCCAACCTACTCATAAATAAAACCTCTTTGGACTGTAGCCTGTACATACGAAAGAATTATCACGGTCTGCCTTTAAGCATTCACACAGGTATTGTATAAATATTGTGGAGTGGGAGAGGTGGGGTTACGGGTTCGTATCCCGTGCAAGACTTTTCGATGGGAATTACTATGACATCGCACGAGCATATTGCGCGCGCTCTTTACACTGAGCTAAGACAATTGATAGTTCATTGTTATTGAGTACGCTAGCTGTTAAATGCCTTCTTTACATATATTATCCAGAGTTACTGTTTACATTACATAATTTCACGCGGGCAAAGCCGCAGCCGGACAGTAATTTTATAAAGAAATGAAGATGAATTAAAAACAAAGATGTTCTGCAATTAAAGTACGCTCAGCGAAGCGGACTAGATAAAGCTGTTTTTATTTGTTGTTTTAAAGATATACAGAGAATACAGTAACACCATAAATTAATACGTAATTTAAAGTTAGTTACACTTTTCTATAGTACACGCGGGCGAAGCCGCAGAGGGACAATTGTGTGTGTGTGTATAGATATATATAAACATAAACGAATAGACGACACTTGAATATGCTTAGAACAATAGATTTTTTTTTTTAATGCGGTCTTTGAAATCATGAATTTTCCCTTCCCTTACTTTAGGTGTAAATACAGCACCGAACGTTTTGAAATTTACATTGAATTTTTTTTTTTTTACTTTGAAACAACTCGAAGAGGAAAAAAACTTTGCAGTACTGTTAGTTTTGATAGTTTTTTTTTACATTAGCGGGCACAGTTTAAACTGCAGACAGTAAGTCACGGTATGATAACGACGCGTGATCAAAACTGGGCGTGACACTTTATTAAGGGGCCTGCCCAGTAATTTTGTGCGCGATGAGGGGTCGAAGTTCAGCCTTCGTGCGCAGCACAAAAAGGCATTAACCTACGGTTAACGCAATTTACGGCTTCTCTATAGCGATTGTCCTATATTATCACACCGTTCATCTGGGAAGTTCGAGACACAGCACTTTCGAAATCAATTGGTCGTCACACCATGTCGTTTCGGTTCGGTAGCTATCGTTAAATATTTATTGCCTTTCGTGTCCACGTATTGTTTCATGTAATCATGCCGTATTTTTTGTAGTTCATATATTTTTACTTTTTGAAATTTCCCCAAGCAGGGTCTCAAACTGGCGTCTGCCATGGTGGTGTCAGGTTTTTACTTCTTATCTTTCTTAATGTTGTGTACATATCCTGTTAACTAAAGCATATTCTGCTTATTTATGATTCAATTTATTGAATTTTATGCTGTGTATGTATCCGGTTCATTAAAGCATATTCTGCTTATTTATGATTCAATTTATGGAATTTCATGTAGTGTACATATCCTGTTAACTAAAGCAAATTCTGCTTATTAATAATTCAATTTATGGAATTTTATGCTGTGCATGTATCCTGTTAACTAAAGAATATTCTGCTTATTTATGATTCAATTTATGGAATTTTATGCTGTGTACATATCCTGTTAACTAAAGCATATTCTGCTTATTTATGATTCAATTTATGGAATTTTATGCTGTGTATGTATCCGGTTCATTAAAGCATATTCTGCATATTTATGATTCAATTTATGGAATTTCATGTAGTGTACATATCCTGTTAACTAAAGCAAATTCTGCTTATTTATGATTCAATTTATGGAATTTTATACTGTGCATGTATCCTGTTAACTAAAGAATATTCTGCTTATTTATGATTCAATTTATGGAATTTTATGCTGTGTACATATCCTGTTAACTAAAGCATATTCTGCTTATTTATGATTCAATTTATGGAATTTTATGCTGTGTATGTATCCTGTTAACTAAAAAATATTCTGCTTATTTATGATTCAATTTATGGAATTTTATGCTGTGTACATATCCTGTTAACTAAAGCATATTCTGCTTATTTATGATACAATTTATGGAATTTCATGTTGTGTACATATCCTGTTAACTAAAGCATATTCTGCTTATTTATGATTCAATTTGTGGAATTTTAGTGTGTACGTATCCTATTTACTAAAGCAAAATCTGCTCATTTAAGATTCAATTTATGGATTGCATGTTGTGTACATATCCTGTTAACTAAAGCACATCCTGCTTATTTATGATTCAATTTATGGAATTTCATGTTGTGTACATATCCTGTTAACTAAAGCAAATTCTGCTTATTAATGATTCAATTTATGGAATTTTATGCTGTGTATGTATCCTGTTAACTAAAGAATATTCTGCTTATTTATGATTCAATTTATGGAATTTTATGCTGTGTACATATCCTGTTAACTAAAGCATATTCTGCTTATTTATGATTCAATTTATGGAATTTCATGTTGTGTACATATCATGTTAACTAAAGCATATTCTTCTTATTTATGATTCAGTTTGTGAAATTATTTTTGTGTACATATCCTGTGTACTAAAGCATATTCTGCTTATGTATGATTCAATTTATGGAATTTTATGCTATGCATGTATCCTGTTGACTAAAGCATATTCTGATTATTTATGTTTTCTTATTCTCTGTAGTTTTCTTTGACAGACATCTGCATCGCAACGGAGTATGTCCAGTGACCTTTCGCAGGTGAAATTTTTGCATCATGGGCTAGTATGATACAAATGCCTATGATCTCTCCTTATAAGTGTCAAAATCCATTTTAAAAGTGGAAAAAAATTATTATTGTATTCAATTGCATTAAATTTTCCTTTACTGAATTTGCTAATTATATTATTGTCCCCATAATTTCAGGTCGATAAGTCGTTACATATTTTTATAACGGCTTGTCAAAATTGTGACTTTTGCTATACAATTAAACACAAAATACGCAGGCATGAGAGACGGCTACGTAAAAGGCCATCTGCTGCCGAGTTCTTTTGAAATCGTGCCTAGTTCGTCATATTTATGCTGCATATTCTTACGCCATGATATTAATATTACCGACAAACTTCTTGGCTAGCACCCCATGCTTCTCTTAGAAGACGGGCAAATAATTCTGAAAAGTAAAATACATCATTAATAAGCATTCCTAACTCAAATGTGTAAAAAATTTAAAAGACTTACCGAACGAGGTTAGATTATATATTAAAGTAGTACAAACGTATTTCAATACAGATGCAATTTTCTATGATTGCTGCCAAAATATAAGCAGTGATATACCGAGAGATATTTAAGTGTTTAATTTGAATTACAATTATTCGAATAAAATGCCGATTCTTCCTACTTGAAACCTGCAAAATTATGAGAACACATTAATGAGGTTCTGAAAATCAGGCGGGTAGGTTGGCTACATTTTTCATCAGACATACCTACCAGAATTTATTCCAGTTCACAGAATATTGAATTAACATTCGAATACGTTAGCTGTGTTCCACTCGGCCCTTTTAGTTAACCAGATTGGCAATTGATCCGATTAGGTATTAAGAAGGTGAGGTAGATAAAATTAAAGGTAAAATAGTATAAGTTATTAAAATCATACAGAGATAATACTAGCGAATACGTTTTCCCAACTTCGAGCCAAATATTGTGCCAACATTATGTGTTCATTGTGAATTACTATTGACGCCGAATTTTCGTACCTTAGATTTTGGAGTCAAGATTTTATACTGAAGGAAGCGTCACTCCGGCAAAATTTTGATTCAAAAGTTGGCTAAATCTATTATCTTCTCGGATTACCAATTTTCTGTACTGACTCCAAAAAACTACTTCAGCAAACAGTTTAACGTTAATTTACGTGACACGCTCTCTTAAAATTGGAGGTATGATTCCATTGTGAACCAAGTCCGATTTTGCTTCCTGAAACGTGAAATTAGTTTTCTTCTGCCCTAAATTAGATGTATATATGTCTAAATAAGTACGATCACTGAATGCAGTAAAGAATACGTTGTATGTACTAATATTATACAGATGTGCATGTATGAATGTAAAATATTTTTCCCAAACATGTATTTGGATCACTATGGCACCATTTCCTCGAATTATGACGTACTTGCTGGTAACATAAATTGGTTCTTAGTTAGGGGCGGACCAAGAAGTCAATCTATGTGTGGAGGAGGGAGAATCATACTGCGTAGTTAAATTTGACAATTTAAAGTATAGTATGTTTTTATGCTACACTTCAAAATGTAAATAGTAACAAACATAAATAAATATTTACCATAATTCTACATTTCGGTGCAAAACTAAGCTACGGTACCAGAAATTTTGAAGTTCTGCAATTACTGAAGTCAACCGGAGTTTTTGGAAAATAAAAAGGGGGTTTTCCCTTCCTCACCTCCTTTTGCAACAGCTTATGCTCCTTAATCATAGGCATGGAGCCGCGGTTGGTGCAGTGGCTAGAGTGCTAACCTCCAAGCATATCTGGGCCGAGGGGTCAGACCTCTCGCCTCCCACCAAGGCGATCCGGGTTCAATTCCCGGCGGGGCCTGTCCCCGGATTTTCGCATGTGAGAATCGTGCCAGACGATGCCGTTGGTCGGAGGGTTTTCTCGGGGATCTCCCGTTTCCCCCGCCCCTTCATTCCGGCGATGCTCCATATTCACCTCATATCACCCCTCACGAGCGCTAAAGACCTCGATGTTAAGTGCTGACCAAAACCTCTTCACTCACTCACAATTTCACACATTATTCTTGGAAGCTAGCCTACGGCTCAGTGAACCCGCGAATGTTTCCGGCCTCTACTCAAGAGGTATCAAATTAATACACGGCCAAATGCAAAGTAGTTAGAATCCCAACTTTTACCCAAATAATAAAGAAATTGTTCATGTCCCCACAAACACGAAATAGGTCGGTAGTACTTGCTAGTTTTCCAGCACAGCAAACACGGGAGTTATCGACTGAAATACGACCTTGAAACACAGTACTAACTTCACCTCTGGTAAAGATCGTCACCTGCGGCTGTCTTGCGTGAGCGACAGCGATTAAGATAGTTACTCGTGTCTGTCTTTATGCCGTGTTCTCTAACACCACTATTTACCAGAATCTCAATATGCTTAGCAACACTGTAGGCTGTGCACTGAAAACCTCCATACATCTTACTAGATTATATTTTCTCAGTTTTCAAATCGTGTTTTGAATTCTATTTGTTCCTCCGAAGAATTCCGATTTTAAATACAGATCATGTTATATCGCCAAGGACCTGAAAAACTCGCGTTTTCTTTTATGCGCAAGCTAGAATTCCAGCTACTATATGTCTGTATCACGCTTATAATTGGCCGTTGACTTACTGGACACTTCCTGGAAGTAGCTGAGCTAATAACAAAACTGTAAATGAGCACAGGCCCATTTGACTGTGTCAGCGAGCAGCTAATAAACCGCTGCTATCACATTCAGTACACATATTTTCTTGGAGGCTTGCTAACAGGTCAATGAACCCACGAATTTTTCCGGCTTCCATATATCGCGCAAATGTTTTGTGCCAACGTACCCTTGAAAACGCTTTAGTTAATTACAACACGTGTGATTGGGCGACGTGCGTCTGACATAACGTAGCTGCCTGCATGTAAATAACAAACATCAAATATTACAATAGCGAGATTCATATTAGCTCAGTCAAATAGGATAACAGCTCCACGTACAAGCAAAAGCCAGTAATATTCTGTAAGTAAAAGTGAGTTGAAACCCAGGAAATAGTTAAGTTTTCCCGCGATAAACCATAATATCTAGTTATAACATCGACGGGACTACTAGAAAGACAGTGTGCTGCGTTTACAAGAGATAGCACCACTGGTACTATGTTAGTATCTCCGGCGAAGAGACATCAGCACGCGTTTTGTATTGAATTTGTACTTTGTGTGGGCAGTAAACGTCAATACACTGAGCTTATGAAACACATTACATTTGAAGAAGAATACAATTTTATATTATTTCTGTCTCCTTCCACGCAACATTTTTTTTACGAGGATGGTTGTAGAACACAACTTAATTTTGTCGGCCATTTTCATGAAGTTTCTTTCATAATAACATTTTAGAACCTCATCTTAACATGAAGAGAGTCACTAGACTTTTAAAAGACAGTCACGGCGCCATTTTTAGGTACATAAAACGAATTCTCGCCGTAAAGATAGTTACCCATTAACTGTATGTATTTGTATAAAGAACGTATAAGGGACTAAAATGTGAAGTCAAAACACAAAACTATAGTCAAAAGTTCTGCGATTGAGGAGTTGACTGGAATAAAGGTTTTAGTAAGCTGAGGCCTTTTTTCAATCAAACAATTTATCTTGTTCGATTATGTCCATAGAAGACACCTACAAATTTTTGTGCCGATATCACGATCGTAGAAGAACAGGTCTGGACACTCGCCTATCTAACAATGTTTTTTGCTTGACCCCCTTGTTGTTTGGCTGCAGTTCGTCATGTTACCGAGAATGTTGTACTTTCTGGCGCTGTAATCCGGGCGGTCGGACTCAAACTCCACCCCCTTTTTTCCATTGTTAAATGTATAAAATAAATAAAGGTTGCTGGAGCCTTTTCTTAAATTTGTGAGTGAAGAAAGTACTTCATAAATTGATAAAAAGTACGTTTTTATAAATTGTTTATCTTAGCGGAAAGGAAGTGGGCGGAGATTAGTCCGACCGCCCTAACTGCAGCGCCAATAAAACACAATATTCTCGGTAACTTGGTGAACTACAGCCAAACAACAAGGGGGTCAAATATCAAGGTGAGTGTCCAGACCTGTTCTTCTACGGCCGTGGCCGATATCTAAATTCTTTACCAAGTTATGAACTGTAGTCTTGACCTGCGCTGGTACCATTATGCTATTAATAATTATATGTTTTATCTTTGACTGTGTTTATAGCAACTACTATTAATTTGTTAATGTAAATACATATTACTTATTGGTATTAAGTAAAGGAACGAGTATTTCGCGTATTAATCTGGTAGCAGTCTAGACTTCTCAGTCCTATACACACACTGGCCAGAGTCGAATATCCATTGGCTCCTAACAGTACAAGTGGGTAGCCCCACGAATTAATTTATTATTTACTATTGGCTTGCAACCTCCAAAGATGTGTCAAAACTGCTGTCGTCTAATCATGGAAGTTACAGTGATATACAGGTTATTGATGTTCAACCTGACCTACAATCAACACGCGAAAATCTCGTGCCTCTAGTATAAAGAGAAAATAATGCGAGGTTAAACGTGAAATAATAATGAAGTAATAATAATAAAAAATAATAAAAAACCAACTCTCCCAATACATACACCTGTCATCTCTCAATGCAATTTCCTTACTAAGGCCTTTATTCCAGGCAGCTCCTCAATTTCGGTTGTAATTTTATTATTACACTTTCGCGGGCAACGTATTTAAATAGAACAAATACACATAGCTGTAGACTACATTTAAAGAGGGACAACTTGCGTTCACTTTAGCTCTTCGTGAATAGGAAAAGAATACTTTTTTTAAAATTAATTATTTGCTGTCCAATTTGAAAGGAATGTTCATGTTACTAACGTTCATAAGTCAGCAACAAATTTACGTCGAATTTGAGTGCGTCCCTCCTGAACCGAAATCTTAGCTACGCCACTGTTGTAGGGTATAAGTCGTTCGGGATACGAGTACTGAAGATTTAACCCTTGAAAAAAAAATTACTAGTCATTACTGTATATAATTTAACATTAATAATAGTTACCTTACTCTCTGTGTGGTTCGCAGAGAAATGCGAAATATAGTTCCGTGTACTTTTTTAGTTTAAATACAACAATAATGAAATAAAATCAACTGAATGAAAACGACATATTTGTATTTTTTATAATTAATGAACGTATTTAAAATCAAACTATACAGGTTCGTGCCGACTGCACAGTTTATCTAATCGCATGCTTAGTAACAAAAGGACGTATCTACATAAGGACATATCAGCTGACATGCCTCTCTGTTCCTAATTAAATTTTTTTGTAGCTACGCCATTGTTATTTTCAAAACTAAGTGACCTATCGATACGCCCTTTTGTTACGTGAAAAACCTGTACAATGTGACTAGACATGTACCAAAATACGAAAATGACGAAAAATGTAGATACGCCCTTTTGTTACTAAGCATGCGAGTGTCCAGAGAGGTTAGAACATTTTTCGCCGTTAGCCGTTACGCGCGGAAGGATACAAATTGGTTGAAAGTAAAAATCTGGCAGGTTTTTTTAGGGCTCGCTTTATCCCAGGCCGCATAAACATAATGTTTTTAACACGCCGTTGTGGCTCCAGCTGGCAACACCTCCAGGTGTCCAGCCACTTAGCCAGCAGCACCAACTACCACTCAGCGAAGCACTGCGATATGCCGCCCACGCATTAGCATAATGCGCGAAGATTCCGCGGAGGGCGTCATCTTCATGTTACGGCGTGGCTGCAGCCGCCCTCGCCTCCGCCCCAAGACGAAACCCTCACGTTACGTCACGTGGTGCGAACCGATCTCGTGACGAGGTCCGCAAAAGTTCACAGTGAAAGACAAGTATTGTTTAACCCTTAATAGGGCGCGCTCAATGTTGTGACATAAGAAGTCGCGCACGGTCATTCTGACCAGGTTTCTGTAAATTGTTTGAAAAAAGTTTTTTTTTTTTTTTTTTTTACATTGACATACTCTTACTAACTGAATATATAAAGTAACTGCAGAGCGTCTTTGTGGTAGAATTCATTAAATTTTAATGCATGATTGTAGACCTTCTAAAATGCTTTAAATAGAACAAGTTCAATAAATTTATATCCATCCATATAAGTGATAGCATTTAATAATGTTATATCTAGTAAACACGCATACATTTACACCCAAAAATTTTGTGATAAAATTATATCATACATTATTTATAACATTATTACTGACTGAAAATATCTTACAAGAAAAATAATACTGCATAATACAAAACCGGTAAAATTGCACACATTTGCACACTAAAACTAACGGTGATAAATGATTATATGTAACATGACTACAAAAATAATAAAGCATTGGGAAAAGAAAATATTCTTAAATTTTATAAGAGCTACAGCAATTACTAATCTTGAATATATTTGCACTTGAAAAACAATAGGGGCCTAGATTTACAAAGAATCACTGCTTATAAACGTGATACCATGTAGTTGACAAATGTAATTTTTCACAGATGATTTTATTACTCAGTGAAATGTTCACTTATTCGCAAAATGTAGTGCCGAATTGCATTTGAAAGCTTACTAGTCTTCATCATCATCATTTGGACACTGATCTGTAGAGCAGCTGACTCTGCAGATGTAGCTGGTGCACTTCACGCAACGTGTGCTGGTCTTCCTGTTTTTCTTCCACGAACAAAAACTGCACCGTCCAGGGACAATTTTCTCAACATATGTTCCTGCCAGTTTCCTAACTTTTATTTGCAGTGGTAAAGTTAGACTCACCATAGCTCGTGCTTTCAAATGAGAAATGCAGAGCTCATTTGACAGTGTTTTCAGATATTCCCTGCGGTTCATGCTGCTTTGTGTATTTGCGTGGAATATGAAGAAACTATGGATTCCAGCAATGTTCAGTAAGATGAAAAAAGTTGTTAGTGGCCAAAGGCAACTTTGTCTTGAGACAGAGTATGTGGCTTTCATTTCTTCCACAGTGTCGGCACCTCATTTAGTAGCATTATAAAATGTGAGAATTTCGGGCTCGCATGTCTGGCCTGTTGCTTCATCGATTGTGTCGGAATGGTGCATGGTAGATAAAAGAAGTACGACTTTGACCTTCTTTGGAATATGAGAAAATAAAGTGCAGCCTTTCCCAAAACCAAACATGCTGCTCGGACTCGGCCGTTGTTTAGCTTGCCAAAATGTTAGTGGTACATCCCTCTTATTTTTACGAATGGTGCCAACCAGAGACAATCCATGGTTCTTGATGAGATCATGAGCAAGCGGGACAGAAGTGAACCAGTTATGTGTTGTAACATTACGCCCTGTTGCAGAAATTGGAGAAACCATTCTTTCAACACCTTATGAACACTATTTACTATCTTGAATGGGCCATCAGGCTGAGTTCCTGCATATAATTCCATATTGAGTGTGTAGTGTACTCTTGCATCTGTAAGGGCAAAAATTTTCTTCCCATATTTTGAAGGCTTGTTTTTTCATGTACTGCCGTAAACTAAAACGGCCTCGAAACAATTCTAAAATTTCGTCAATTGTCTCATACTCGCCGATGGTGTAGTATTCTGCACAGAGGCATACAAATTGTTCAAAATATTTTCTGATTGGGGCCAGTTTATCCTGAGCACGCCATTCTGCTCTATCATTCAGATTGTCGAAACACAGTGCACGCAGTAAATAATATAATTTCTCTTCATAGACAATGTTGCACGAAACTTTTCCACTCCTGTGCAGTCGGCAACCCATAGATCGAACAAATTCAGGTGAGCTGCTGGAAGTACCCCTGCCAAATAAAGTAATTCGAAAATAGCTAAATTTTAATCTCTTTGTATCCAGTGCATCTACTTCACGTTCATAGTTTTGGTGAAATCTTGCACTATAAATGTTGGTACATCTCATGAATTCATCAATGACAGAATCTGAAAAAACAAACTCCAGCACTGAAGAGGGGTTTTAGCATTCCTAGCTGCCCCCTTTTACTCCTGGCAAATGTGTAATAACATATTTTTTCCTCGCCCTAACATTTGTCTTCGATTGATGTACATTCCACTTCGCAACATAACCTTTTCACAAATAAAAAATAATCTGCTGTCATCTCCTTCAATATCACTTTCACTGCCTGACTGCTTGGTGTCTGTTTGGTCACTTTCGAACATACTGTCTTCATTTTCAGAAGCAATACCACAAACGTTACTATCATTGACAACATGCATCAAAAGATTTCTTATACTTTCTTGCTCTCTAGCACTTACTACTCTCTAGCACTACTCCAATTACTAAACATTGTCAGAAATTCACTAAATGAGTGAAGAATAAAAATCACTCACCATTATAAATTGTCTCTTTCTTGGTCGCGCACGGTCTTATTTTCCGGGTTGCACAAAACAAACTGTGACGCTAAAAGTCGCACACGGTCATTGTGACCAGTTATAACATTCATACCTATGCTCTGGTTGAAAGATGGATCAAGACTGATAAACAACGCTATCCTTGTAATCCTTGAACCCAGTGAGTCAGCTACTGATGAGGATGTCACAGGAGGAAGAATGTGTTGTCTGATATCAATAAAAGTTTATCTTACCTGGTCATTTTGACCATAGCGCGACCACTTAAGGGTTAAGGTACCATACTTGTGTCAAAATAGGGGTAACACTCCAGTTAGGTTGGCGTTACTATCTTCATTGTTGCTATATCAATATGGTCTGTAGAAGTAACTATATGTTCTGTAGAAGGAATAAAGAGCATCTTTCTTTTACAGAACAGATTGTTTATAGGAACAATCAAGATAGGAACGCCAACCTAACTGGACTGTTGTCCCTATTTTAACACACGTATGGCACCTACGACAATAATTTTCTTTCAGCAGTCAATCATGATAACGCTACGTTAATCCGAAGAACCATGCACAACTTGACTTATCCAGCACTGGCATCTCATCAGAGGTGTCGGTTTGCACCCTCGGGATATGTACACATCCCTGTGATTATACAGGGTGTACCAGTGCTGCTGTTATAAACTTTCAGGAGAGATAGAGTACATCCAGAAGATGGGAAATCACATAGCAAAACATGGTTGAAAACACTTTCCTAGCGCGGTAGTGACGACACAAAACACAAGAAAGAAAGGGCACGAACAAGAGGAGAAAACATGTTCACTATTCTTAGTACAGGAAACAAACTAAGAAGAAAGAACATAAAGAGACAACGATAGTCATTAAAAGCCAAAGACTTCCCAGCATTTTTGCTGTATTAGGATTAATAACCATGTCTTCTCCTCTTTGTATGTGTCCTTTCTTTCTTGTTCATTGTGTCGCAGGAAAGAGTTTCCGACCATGCATTGCTATGTGATTTCCCATCTGTGTGTACTTTGTATCTACTGAAAGTTTGTAACTACTATACTTACACATCCTGTATAAAATACAGTAACGTACATATCTACGGAAGAAACATTTCGCCAGTTCAATGCCCTGCATTTTAGAATCTACCGTCCTATGTATACTCAAGCCCCCATCATTTGTCCACTAGTTGCTACTCAGTGGAACAACATACAATGAACGAATAAAAGGGGCTTGAGTGTGCATAGTACAGTGAATTATAACATGCGAGTAATCAAACTTACGAAATTTTCCTTTCTTTTAACTTACCCCAATCGGTGTGGTATAATCACGCGTGATTATAAGCAAAAAAAAGTTACAACTTACTACCGACATGTCGATCTGTGAGGGAAAAACAGACTTCAAACTACGTTCCTACGGTTACAAAAAATGCTACAAGATTATTAGAAGTATGATTTTGGGGCGCCTCAAAATGGATATAAAATAATTTTTTTTAGACTGCTGTTAACTACGAAAATACAATCTCGAGGCCATCAAGCACAAAACTAGCAGCGTACACTGGCATTTACTACATACAACCAATAAAAAAAATTGTAGACTGGCCTTAGGCCTCTTAAGCTGCGCTAAGGAAATTGAATAGCTACTCATTAAATATATTTAAACTCTCTCGTTATAATTTGCTATCAAGTTTACGTGAAGACAACTTTAGTTTTATACGCAACCTTGTACATTTGCATCGAAACATTTTTCTTCATATTTTACACAAGGGCATAAGTCAATACGCAAGACTTCTGAAGATGGCAGCTGCAAAGGAATCCGGGAACTTCGAAATCGGATTATTTTCTACGGCACAAACCGAGAAGTCAACGATGCGAAGCACAACGAAAAGATCTCGAAAGGCTGCAACCTTCAGTACAACCCTTTGTGCTATGTAACTAACTAGTCAAACTAAACTGATGTAATTAATTGTACATATCAGAAGAAAATATTACTTACCACTTATTCTTCTTTTTTATGTAGTCTTTCTCGGCCAAGTTAACCAAGTAAATTGCTGGTTTAGAGGTGATAAACAAGTGCTTATTCAACACTTCAATCTGGAATTACAAAAAAAAAAAAAGTTTCAATACAGAACACGAAATTTTTACACACACAGCATATTCCACAAGATATTAACAAAAAATGCACAAAATACTTTTTGTGAAAAGTCAGTGTTATTTGCTTACTGCTTGAAATCACCTAAGTCGATGTCGGTAAGTGTCGCAGTAAAACCCATTTACAACGACATTTTTTATTAAGGTCACCTCTCTATAACAACAGTATTCTCGCGAAAAGTGGGGGGTCGAAATAAGGGCTATACTGTATTTACGACCACCCCTTTACAATGACCCATTTCGCGGGAACCGAAGGGGTCGTTATAGCGAGGTTCTATTATATATGTTCATAATTTTTGTGAAAGAAATTTCTAACTTACATTTTAGATATTTAAGATTAAAACATTTAAAAATGAGTTTCTCACATATTAAAATTCCTCAAACGTAATTAATTTAACATGAAATTCCCATTTTAACTATGTGGTTGCAAACAGGGCGTGCACAGTCCTTGGCTGCACGAAATTAGTACAGAGGTAAGGCTATTTTAGCAGAACTCTGGGTAATTTTTATACTGCATATTTGCAACAGCAGACATTTTACATGATAATTCGTATTCATCAGACTGACTTAAGCTTACTTCTGATCTCGACTATCAACGGTTTTAGGCAGAGACTTACATACATAATTTGCGTTATAATTTGGCAATGAAACGAAGTCCCAAGATTTGGCACATAGCTGTGTCTAAAGTCTCTCTCTGGCTAACAGTCTGATGCTAAGGCCATGCTTAGGTTTTTTTCACATTGGCGCAAAAAATCTCTAACTTTTTTAACGGAAAGCTTTGAACAAAATTCAAAACTAAGAACAGTCATACGATGCACGATTCTATGTATACGTTTTGCAAAATAATGAACCATCCGTTCGCAAAAAAGTATTTTGCTTGATTTTGACATATTTTCGTAACAAATTGAGTGATACTGTGGGTGGGAAAAAAAAAACAAAGAATGTTTATAACTAGCAAAAAAAAAAAATAGGTACAAAATGTTAAATTTCTCTGACATTTGTATGCAGGGATTCTTTGAAACGAAAATAATGATGTTTTAAAATAAATATTTTCAAAATCACTATAAAACTACCAGACGTGGCCTTCACTGCAAAAATCGTCAGAATGTTCGTACCAGAGTATTTTTTTTTTTTTTTTCGAAGAAGCTGAGAATAATGTCTCCTTAGGGACGACTCGGGAATGTTCTGGTGTGCTCGGCAATGCTCGGGTGAACTCGGCAGTGCTGCGATGGTTCAGTATGGGCTGCTCGTGTTCTTAAAGGACGTGTGTATTTATAATATACCTACTATTACTGCTAAAATCTCTCATTATGGCCCGGATATTAATAAATATACCAGTCTCCAGACATAGGTACTTTGGATCAAATACAAACGCAATCTACAGTTACGTTTGGAATACTAAATTGTGTTCAAAGTTGTGGCATACAAAACGAAGTCGCACTGTACTGTCCTCCAAGCGTAAGAACTATTCCAAATATGATGTGTCAGGAGTTAGGGGTTTGAGTTTTACAAATATTTATGGGAAAAATGCAAGTATGCTAACGACGGAATTTAACATTGTTCGACGTGAAAACACCTGTTGAAAAATAAGTGCAGTTAGTATAGTTTTATGGATAATTAAACACAATCTTACACTCCCAACAAATAATAGATATCTTGCCCAAGTAGGCTACGTTAGCTTAGTTCACACATGCATCAACAAAACAACTGCAACTTTATCGTCAGTAATAGTATGTTGTTTACCAGTTGAAAATTAACCTGAAATTACTTTAAAACATAACTGCATGTTTAATGCAAGCAGTATATTTGTTAAAACAATTTTTTAAAAATAACAATTTATCAAGTTGATGGTCATGAAGATACACCCACAGTGTAAATAACTCAAAAATTAATAAATAATATTATCAAATAACATATACAATATATTCTAATTACAAATAGATGAACGAACATGAAGAAAACACTAAAAAAACTTACACAGTGGCTGTTAAGTCACCAACACATATCATCACAAACACTACCACCCTATCACCAAATACATAAACAACTACGTTAATCAGTCAACTGCTGGGCTCGACTGCAAACAGATACTTTAAGAGGCCGCGGTTAATAATTTGACAAAGAAGGGCACGAGGCAATATACGAATGCTTCATGATGCTCAATGACTTTGTTCGGCCAATCAGGCCGCGGGTTACGCCGCTTGGAAATTGGTAGCAACAGGCGCGTGCACTTAAATATATATATATATATATATATATATATATATATATATATATATATATATATATATATATATATATATATATATATATGTTATACTAGGGCCTATTATGTAAACGAATTAACTCTCCGTATTTCATTCAGATGCTTATTTTATTACTGTCATGAGGTAATGCTTAATAACAACTGACTATATTAACAGGTTCTAGGAAGTTCTCAAAGCCTATGTTCTGCTGTATGCTGATGTCCGTTCCGTTATATACTAAAACTTATCTTCTTGTAACTTCTCTACGGGATTTTCTATTAAGGACAGGCTTGGTAGTATTTTTCACATTGGTGCAAGGAACATCAATAATTATTACCACAATGATTTGAATGAATTCGAGAGAGTGTGCAGTCGTAAAATGCAAAGAGGTATGCGATATATTTTCAGGAAAATAATGCACAGTTTACTGGCAAAAAAAAAATATTACTTCAATGATTTTGGTTTGTTTTTATAACAAATTCTGTAATACTTTGGGTGCAAAAAAAATGTGGGGTTTATTGGAACGTAAAAATTTGGCGCATTATACGTATATACATACCAGATGTTCACTAAAGTATGTTACAAACTTCGCCAGACGATTCCTTATGAAAATGGTGTAAAGCTAAATAAAGACTAGTTTATACCAGCGATAACACTGTTAACAGGTAATAACATTGTGTTTTCAACATTGTTGTCAACATTCTGTTATTATTTTTGTTAATATTTTCAAAGAAATGTTAGTAACATTTGTTACCAACATTTTGTGGAAAACATCTATCAACAAAAAACATGAATTTTGAGAAAAATGCTAGTAACTTTGTTGATAACATTTCCCAGACCCATTCTAGGGCGGTCTAGATCAAGATATGTTAGTAACAAATGTTACTAACAATGTTACCAGCAAGTATTTTTTTTTTTTTTTCATTTTTGTCTTCAACGTTGTTATCAACATCCGTTCATCATTCTTATGACTAACATTTTTGTAACCAACATTTTGCAATGAACATTGTTTATGTTATTTTTTGGTGTAAACTGGCCTTAACGTGAGAGTTTGGTCAACGCAAATCTTAAGGGAGAAATTAATAGTTGGAAATCTACATCGAAAACAAGCATTTGTTGAAATAACCAAAAGTATGGAGGAATAAATAATGAATTTCTTGGTACGGTTTAATAATAACAAGGTCTGCAATTTCTGAAGAAAAAAAAACTTTCACTTTCAGTAGATAATAGGTTTGGTTAAGCTTTTTTCTGGCATTTAATTTTTTTACCATTGCACTTTTTTCTGTTTAATGGCGCTATTTGTAGCAGGAGTTCCCAATGTACAAAGAAGGTCCACGTGCCGCAATATCCTCAAATGAACAGTTTTCGAGAAAATAAGCGTAGAAAATGTGGATCCTTTCCCATTATTTAACGAAGGTGAAATGTACTCGATGCCATTCTTTCACATATGCAGATCTTGTTACTATTATACCACATCAGGAAATTCATTATTTATGTTTCCTTGCTTTTGGTTACATTAGCAAATGTTGGTTTTCGAGGTCAATTTTTAACCGCGAATTTGTCCGTTAAGATTTGCACCAATCAAAAACTTGCATTATAGGGTAAACTGACCATATATCGTGATATAACATAATATCGTGATAAACCACGTTGAGGGCTTCACAACATTGGGAAGGCTCTGTACACCGAGTTCACTAGGTCGCCAACAGAGAGCAGGCATGTACAGTTTCGGCAATAAGTGACCACTGTATCAAATATAATATCACAATTAAAATGTTTAACATGTTTCTGTTACTGAAGTTCGAAGTCTTAGTATCACGAAGTAGGGTAGGTTTACCCTACAACTTTATCTCATTTTTTACAAGTAATTACCTGGCAAAGTTCGAAAAATACTTTCATGAAAACCTGGTGTAGCGTTTCTTAGATATAAATTTTTGTTTACATTATCTAAGTCATTACAAAACTACATGGCATGATTTTAAGACTTCTAGATGAAAATGACCACTAATTGTAAGGCTTATGCAACTAAATCAACGAAGTGTATCTTATCAACACATCTAAAACATAATTTATTATGTTCCGGCACCGAGTTCTCTCACTCCCTGCAACCTTCCCGTCATCATTATATGGGCGTGTTAAAGAATAGTAAATAGTAAAACTGTTGTCGTTACTTCAATTTATTCACATACAAGCCATTACACATTGATTATATTTACGTTTCAACAGTTGGTTCAGATAGAACATACGAACTTGTAAAGAAAATCATTTACGCTATTATCACTCGGCCAAGCACAGTGGACTCAGAATAAACAGGGCAACATAACTAATTGTCAAACTCGTAAGTTATTAAACCAAATGCTTATTGCGCATTTAATTTCAATTCATAAAAAAGCAACAACGAAACAAATATGTATGACTACAACAGCTCTTCCCTCCCCCCAACCCTTCAGTAAGAAAGATGGGCATATTTTTACAATAATTTACAGTATAGATTTTTCCCCGAAACTTGGATTTTGTTAAGAGTTATTGAACATTAGGTTTTTTTTTTTTTTTTTTTTTCAACGAGACTTCAAGCGATGATACTGTAATTTTATTTGTGGGAAAGTATGCGGCAAAGTCCAATGCAGGTTTTGTATGATATTTTCTCTACGATTACGGTTGATATTTTCTAAGCTACAGCAACGTGAAAAAGTCATTTTCAGCATCTTTGAGGAGTTTGGTAATCATATTTTAAATTAGCGGACGCCATTTTTAAACCCATAGTGGTACAGTTTGAAGCGTGTCTTCTTTCCGTAGAAAAACGCATTAGAAGCATTTTTAAGAGTTATACAAGAACTAGCAGTCCCCCGCGGCTTTGCTCGCGAGTATTATTCGTAACTGATAATATTTACTTTAATTGAAAAACCTCTTTGTACACAAGATTGGTACTTCAGTCATCAAATGTTAGAATGTCCAAGCGGCTAGTTGAACTAATTCTGCAGAAGGATAAGTAGCTATAGCTGTCCATGCGAAAAGCAGTCTTAAGTTTGTCCC
>PNEQ01126283.1:0-63183 GCA_003012365.1 Medauroidea extradentata
TCTATTAGAAAACAAACGGCAAAATCGCGACGAAGTTTGTTTATTTCTATGCGAGAAAGTTACGTTACTCGCGATGAATTTTGCGTGAAAATTCACTTGAAAATTTCATTTCTCATTGTAGTTTGGCCTGTTTTAAGAATGAATTTGTCGAAAATGGGATTTTCGCGATTAATCGCAGGTAATTGACTTGTCGCATTAAATCGCGGCTATATCGTTATTACGATTTTTCACCCTCTCTAGGCATTGGGTAACACAGGTTGTGCAAAATAAGTCACATCTTTATTTGCTACTCATCAAATAAGATGTATTTACAGTAGAAGTACTTCAGTAAGGTAACTTAACTTCTGAAATTTCAGCAAACGAACTACCAATTTTTGTTGCTTTGTTAGTGTAGTATTTCACCATCTTGACATTCTCCTCGTTCATTAACACATGGTTCTTCAGTTGGGGATCTAGAAGTTTTGCAGCTGCTAACAAAATTTCTTGCTCCACTTCTGCATTCCGTAAATAAGTTGAGAAATGAGGTCATTTTTTATATCTTGAATTCCTGTAGTTCTTTCGTTGTACTGTTAACAATGGGTATTAATTCTGAAGCTGTAACAGTTTGATAAGTAACTGCAAGTGTAGCATTGTTAAGAATGCTCGGCTGATAGATAATACATGGGTCAAAAAATTTCGTTCTGCATGTGTGAATTTTGGTGGCAAATTGATTGTAGTTGCAGCTAAGGTGACTGATAAAGTTGACGTTCAGACATGTGAAACGTCAAATTACATCTGGTTGGTTTGTCTTGAATTGTCCCGTGCTGGTTTATGTTCAGGGAAGATGCTTTGCTCGAGTGTTTGAAATGATTAGCAATGCGGTGACATTACGTTGTCAAGTTAGTTAACAATCTTGTTACTCAGTAAACTTTATTTAACAATGAGCTCGCATGTTTGTGCTAGGGAAGAGACATGTTGAAACTTTGATGACTGCAGGGCATATGTGATGTTCTTGCCATTTTCTTAAATAGCAACCACCTTTCCACTCAGTTCATTGTTCAAGTCTACTTGCAATGACAGTGCAAATGTTCACCTTAGTATGTAAGAGTTACACAAAGGGGATTACCTCAGTATAGAGATATAGCAGAACAGAATTACTGTCAACAAAGAGCATAGTTAGGTTCACGTAATCATTGCTGGTTCTTGTCTATGTGTTAGTAGTGAGGCTCACGTATATACTGTGACCTGTCCCTGTCTACTTTACTGGCATGGCTAGCTCTGTGGGAGGTTGGAGAGAGAGTGAGAATGGGTGGGTGAGTGCCGGATTCCGAGAAGAGTGGCGTTCCCGAGTGTTTATTCTTACCCTGCGTAGTCAGAGACGTCACGTTCCCCTTTAACTTCTAGGGGAAGGTTGTAATCCACTCACCTTGTTCTAGAAAAGTTGCCGAAACTACTGCTGCTTCCTCTTGGAGAGAGGCGCGGGCGATTTCGGCATCAGCCGATCCTCCTGAATAAGCTGTGTGATGCGACGAGGAAGAGGCGGGTGTGGAGGCGACTTTATCGGGCTTATCATAGGCACAGAATTTGACTGAGTCGTTCCTTAGAGCGAGGATGTGATTGAGCCTGCGCACGCGCCTGATATTTCCTATGTAAATTTTGGAGCGTGGGTTCCAGTGGAGGGAGCTTTTTCACAGGCAAAATTAGCCCTGGAGGAGTGTTCTCCAAACCCTGTGCCTTACATTTTCTTTCCCGGGCCGCCTGTTGGTGGGGATTTTCCAAGGCGAGTACTTCTTAGGGAGGGATAAATATTTCTAATTCGGACATTTAAATAAAACGGAAAAATATTATGCTGGATTGGTCTGTATTTCTCACTTGTTTATTTCACACGTCACAAACACGTTACACTGGTTGCACAAGTCATTTGTTTACGCTATTTACACTTGATTAACAACATTGCATTAGCACAGCACGTGGTTAGCGTGAGCCTCTATGTTACTCCCGACGGAAACTGACTAGCGCGCTATCTCCACCATTAGTGGCCAAAGATATCTTAGTATGGGTGACTTCCCAAATTTCCAGTGCGTGTACACTAGGGAGGACGGACTCCCAATTTGAAAACAATGACACTCCTCCTTGGTAAGGGCAAAGCCTGGATAGGAGGGTTTATGCGGCCAGAATCGGTCCCGCAACCCCGGTATTCGGAGGTAGAATGGTAGGAAGGTTTATGCGGCCAAAGTCGGTCCCGCAACACACAAGGAAGAGGGGAGGAGTGTGTAGTTCGCTCGGTGGGAGCCGAGCTCTAGACAGACTGCTTTCTTGCTCTCAGGGAGCGCCTTTTATACCCGTCCAGGGGGTGGAACTCCTGTTAGTGGGTGGCTAGTAAAACATGGCCGACGGCCTGCTAGGTGGTCTATTGCTGCAGGCCTACCAACCTGATAGCTCCAACATTCTCGCCTCCCAAGAATAAGCATTAAAAAATTACGTGTGGCTCCTAATTATTATGCGGAACTCTCATAAATACAAAAATTATTGACAGCACAAAAGCAATTATCTAAATCATTATTGCCGTTTTGTCATATTCTCTTCGGAAAGTTCATGTAGTCTCTAGCGGCGTTTGCCGTGATGGCGTTTGTAAACAGTCGTGAATTGGTGATCGTTACAAATAAGATATTCAAGTGCAAATATTAATATGTGAACACTCATAAACGATACTAAATGGATACAAGAAATGTAAGTTAGCTATATACAATTCTTTATTTCAAACACGTGGTTTTAGGTTATATCAGTAAGAAACAACAACAAACACTTGGGCGGGAGGCGAGCTTAAAAGATACAGGAGACACTATTGCAATGCGTCAACTGTGTTTTTTCTAGCTCAGTTGACATTTTCTTTTCTCTCATGGTAGACCCCTACATTGCCTCTCCTCGACAGTGGCGGCCGGTCAATGTTTTGAGCTCAGTGCTCTGAATATAAGGTCCTTCACCCCCTTCCCCGCTAAATTGCTATACTTTCTTTCCCTGCTAATAATCATATGTTTAACTCAAAGGTATAGGACTTTTGCTTTACATGTATTGAGGAATTGCACTGCGTTTCATGGCAAGCAGTAATGTAGCCAATATAGTGTGTTGTAAAAAACTTTCAACCTAAAGATGTTATCTACAATTTATAGGTACTCGTTAAATACACAAGCAATGAATACCACTAACGGCAAGTTAGTATCCTACAATCTCAGTTTCTGTACATTTGTTCTTACTGCGTTCCCTCTGTTTCCTCACGATTAATGTGAACCCAACTCGTAGATAAAATGCCAACAATATCACATGTGAGACGTCTTAAGACTACATTTGAGTTCGGCTTGTCTAAATACAGACGCAATTTTATAACGCACGCGAAGTAGGCCTACGCATATCTTCAGCCCCGCATCGGCATATCATTTTGATACGATTAAATAACTGTTCCGAAAACTATAACTTAATAACTCCTACAATTATGAAAACTAGACGTTTCATGTGCTTGTCCACTCGAAAATCAACACATGCACAAACCTTAAAATAATTTTCCACTTACCGCCAAGCAACACAGAATTTTCACAAAAATTAATATTGTAAAATTCGACTTACCAAATTATCCCATCATAAAGCGTCGGTAATGTACCCATTGGGCCAAAGACTAATAACATAGATTCTACTGCAGTTCGTTATTTATGCACAGGATCACGTCACTGACGCCCACAACCTACAATAATAATACATAGTAACGTACTATTCATAAAAGTTATTCTAAGTCAGCTACACATCCATGCGACACCGAAAATTACTTTGTTTACAAGTCTGCAATGTGCAAACACGTGCGCGATGCGAGCGGCCATCATTGTCAACACGCTGACGTAACTTGTCGCGCGCTTGCGCAGTAGGTAGCAGGACTACTCTGCTCATTGCACGGAGCAGGTGTTGATAAAGGCGAGGTTCCCGCATCTCTCTACACCACTAGCTAGGACAGGGGGTAGGAAAGGGGAGTGACAACCGTGCGCTAGTCTGTGGGAGCACCGAGCCAGGTTTACATCATAGAAATGGGCGGCTTACACGAGCGAAATTACTTGAGAAAATTCCGTCCGCCTATAAAACTTAGCGCAAAGCAGTCAATCTATTATAAAGAAAGGTTAGAAGTATAAATTGTGTCACATTACCTGAAATTTAATAAAATTAAGTACACAATAACTTTGTAAAAGTTTACTCAGTGCTACAGCACGAGAGCATGGCCTTACGCACCGCCACTGCTCCTCAATAATACTGGAAGATTGGTTACCTTGACACTGTGTTCCTCCTATATTTTTGGTTTATTGATTTTAGTTTAGGATGACAAGAGCCAAAAAGTGAGGTTTGTGATGATTTTAGTGTTTGGTGAACAAGAATCTTTGTGAGTCTTGATTTGGGAGTTTGAAGCTGTTTAATACTGCTTAGAAATTCTGAACAAGCGGGTGAACATTAAGCATCAGGATGTAATACTGAAGATACATATGGCTTGGACGTCAAAGAAATGCTATTGCTGTTGTTGGTGTGTGATGAAGTTAGGTAATAAAGACAATGAACAATCACTGCTGCTGGATAAAGAATTTGATTAGATTCCATTCACTGGCAAATTACTAATAACTGGGCTACGTTTACATCTCTTCGTGTTTTGAATATGTGCTGAATACACTGCAATTTTTTTTTCTTTTCAGGTTTGATGTATTAGAAGCCTTCCTTATAGCCATTTTTGCTTTAGCATATTTAGCTAATGCATAATAATGTGGTATAATAAGAATATTACACATGGGGACAGCAGTAAACCAACAGAAAGTACATGTGCAAGTGTGGGTCCCTGAATGACATTCATAAAATTTTCGTTTTTTTCTTGCCTCATTTATGGTAAATAAAATTTTTCCCCCTCTGTTGTTCTCTATATGTACCCATTATGATACTGTCCCTAATCCCTTTATCTTCGGTTTTCTTGACACTTATTCCTGTTGTTCCTTCCATTCCACTGACAATTGTGTTCACCTCTATCCTGATTTACACATTTCCTATCTCTCTGTTTATTCTCCGTCCTCTGATCTCTTTATTTTTTCTACTACTAAAATCTTGGTGCCCCGTGTGGTGGCGGGGTAGAATACTACCACAGCCAACCCGTGCTTGTCGTAAGAGGCGACTAATCGGGATGAGGATACGACCCTCTTAATCTTTAGTCTCGTTAATCATCTGAAGCCGGGGTGGTGATCTTCCTAGTTGGGGTCTATCCTAGTTGAGTGCTGATTCCAAATTTAGTGACCTTACAAGGTAACTATTGGTTACAGTTTAGGTAGTTCTTCTCATTGGCCCAAATCAGAGTGCAGAGTTTACATTCACGTACGTGTACACCTACATACCACCACTTGGTGTCTTAGAGCTAGGTGTGGTTGTTGGTTCCTTGTTCCTCTACGCTTTCTCCTGTTTTAAAGTCCCGGGAGTTCAATTTCGCTTAACAAGCTACATCTGCAAATCAGTAATGGTTAATGCTTGGCTGGTGTACTGCCTTGTCTTTTGGGTATCTTTTATCACCTCTCTAGTATGGTTGTCTCTCAAACTGTTACTTGGAAGACTATTTAGTCAGCTTGGTGGCAGCTGTGCAAACTTTGTTTCTACTGAGGCAGCATCTCCTTGCTGTATTTTTGGCCTGGAGAACTCCTATGATGTCACGGGGCATAACGATACAAAGAGTACAACTTTCATGACATTTTGTTCTAGAGCTATTTAAAGATTTAGCACTATCTGTTTAGTGTGATAATTTTATTGATGTGCCTTAAAAGTTTTTTTTGCCACTTTTAGCAAACACTACACGGGTCTAAATGCAAAACATACATTCTCCACTTTTTGCAACTTTAGGATACAGGCGAAAAATGCATTACATAGTGATACATACCTTGGATTACAGCTTCTTTACACAGTAAATTAGTTAGAAAAAATAATATCACTTATGCAAAAGCAAATATTAATTGAGCTGCAGGAAGGGTATGAAACATATCTTTAAAGTTTGGAGAATGTTATGTTTGCAACATATTTTTAGAGAATGAGAGCTGTGGAGCAATGGAATGTGGACAATGTTAGTTTTGAAACAATAAACCTTTATTATTTTGTTTTAGTACACATCATACAACAATATAAATTATTCAGGAAAAACAACAAAACACCAAGAACTGCAAAAGAATGGCAAATGCACAGGTTGCTGACACATTATAAAATGTTCAAGCTGTTCGAATGACAAGTTTCGGCATTTTGTGTGCTTGTTGACGAAACTCTTCGTAATCATCAGCAATCTCTTCAGCAGGCAGTATCTATGAACTGTTGATAGAAGTTTAGGAATTCGTGGGACCTCCACTCATCTCCGTAATGTTTCTTCAACAGTGTGTCTACATTCAGTTTCGTTTCTGCCTTTACAGAATAGCCGTTACAGATTACTGCTGGTAGCAATGATTTCAAACTTCTACCACTTTTGGTAATGCTCTTAACATCTCCAAGCTTCGTTCTATATGTTGTTTCTCCTTGTATCAGAATGTTGCTACAAATTTTGGCCAGTGTTATGAAAACCCTTTTGCATGTTTGGATGTCAATGTGCCAACCACCAGCAGACTTGATGTTTGTCGCTACAGTTGTTTTCCAGTCAGAATTCACTGCTTCTATCCACAATCTTTTCACTATAGCAAACCTCTCAATAATTGTGATATACTAATTTGGCTCAATAATGGTTTCCATTTTCTTTGTCTGTTTCTATAGTCCCGAATACACTGTCTGGTGGTTTGAAACTGTGGCCTTTAATAGAAAACACAAGCTGAATTTCCTGAACATTTACTGGTGCTCTAAGAAACCAGGGGCTAACCATGCTGATCAGTTCTTGTTTTGTCCCCCACATCTGTCACTCACTAATCTAACAATTCTGTAAGGTTGCAAGTCTACTGAATTTAGAAAATCATGTAAACAAGAAGACACCTCATCGGCACCTTTGCGGTATTCATTTTCTGTCCACACGTATGATGTCACATTTTCTTTCGTTAATCAGGATTTGGAATGGCCTTGAACAACACAGAAATTGTTCAAATAAAGCTGACAATAATAATATCTTGCCTGATCTGGAAGTTTTGGTAAGGGCTGATTCTTCTGACAATCGTACGAGACTATCAGTATATTTGGATCATCGTCTTTCAGTATGTCATAAAAAGCTACTGCTCGTAGTCTGTGTACCCTCTTCTCTATCACGAGCAAATTTTTTTCATGTTCACTGCGACATAACTTGATTCTCTCACTTAGTTCTAAACAAGTAGAGCATATATTAACTCTTTGTGTACAGAAGCCTAAATTGTATTTCCTGTTGAATGTTTAGCGGAAGTGTGTGCTTCTTTCACCTGCAGATGCTCATCCCCAGTTTCATTAGAGTATATTTTCCACAGTTTTCCGATATTAAACTCAGACGACAGGTATTTCCGACCAGCTTTGTTCGCGCAGTAATGAGTCTCGTTGCACTTAAGTTTGTTTAGAAAGTTCATCACGCTTTCTTGGCATTAAATCTTGTACCTGTTGTTTCACCCCGTCGTCATTCCTTTGGATGACCACCTGTTTGTAGACACTAGTCCAGTTCTGTTCTCACTATGTGTGGACACTTGTACACACTTCAAAAATGTGTTACAGCAAACTGGCACCATATCTCACACACAGTTGCAAATGAAGTACTTTGCACGTGCTTCTTTCACATTCTGGTTGTTCTTTGGGTGTTGTCTTTTAACGGGATGCATTGTTACGTGCTGCAATATAACACTGTCTTGATACACTTTGCTCTTTTCTTGGTAGAACTTTTCACGGAAACTACGTATGTCCTGGGATGTTAATGTTCTGCATAAAAAGGCACATTTGGAGTGGTTACATGTAGGAAATACAGGTAATCCTTCAGCAGCATACCTGAAACAGGATACATTATTCACTTTTATTAATTTATGTTATTCTAAGGGCCGGTTTCACAATGTCTGTTTAAAGTATTGGTTATCTGACATATGATAAAAATATAAACAAAACTTTAAACTATTGGTTACAACAACAGCGTTTCTGAAAACTCTACTCCCATTGTATAAGTGTTGTGGTTAGCTAAGTACTGGTTAATATAAATTTGGCAACTATGCAGTGACATTTCACATTGTGATTGGGTATTTAATGTTTTTTTTAGTCGCGGTTAACATTAGCTTGTAAACAGTGGGCAGAAGAGGTTAAAAGTGCACGTCCTGGTAGTTATATTTATTACCTCTGAAAACGTACTTCTAACTACCATTGTTAAAAAATGTCCTCATATTGTGAAATGTAAAAAACATGCAGTGATGCGGAAACATGAAGAGGACTATTGGGAGACAGTTGCAGCCGAGTTCAAACACTCTTTCGGGCGTGTGTCCGTGTATCGACAAAATTTCAAAAGCGAAAAACGAAAATGTAAAAAGAGCGACACAAAGTAAGAATAGTGAAGAGCGTATCCAATTTTTCAAGGCGTGCTGTGGCAAGCCACAGAAATTCACTTCAACAGATTTGTACGAGAAAGTCAAAATTCGTAATAAACATTGACATAAGTAAACAGGCTTGCAGTGAACGTTTTGTTTCACCGTTAATGATTTCGCTAAGTTTTGCTTTGCAATTTCCGATTATATTTGTGTAAAATTACTGCAAGGAACTTTCTCTATGTCCGTGTTATTTATATTCGGCGAACATAACCTCCGATGAATGAAGCAAAATACATTTTGAAGATTTCTTTTCAGTAATAACAATCTTTGTTTCAAATAATGAGGCGTTGAAAATTACTGCTTTTTGTTGTCATGTGTGCATCGTTGAATAAAAAGCAGTTTATTTACAAGGGGTGTTATGTTTAATTTTTTTCATGTGCTAGCAAAAATTTGATTCTTTTTTGATGTCTATTTAAAGAAAATACCGTATTTATGCGCTTATAGGGCCCCTATTGTTTTCCAAAAAGTTGAATGGAAAAAATGGGAGGTCTATATGAGCAATTTAGAAAAAAATTTTTTTTGTAAAAATTAAAAAATTTGTCAACAAGCCTTATGTTTAAATGCTATACTGTTTTTAAATACATCCTCTGTGCGACAGAAAAAAATACAGCAAAGTAGTCACCCATGCAAAGAAATTTTATTTTGAAAATTTCAAAGAAAAGTCTAAAATTTGCTCTGACATGTAATATGTAGGCCTACTGAATGCTTCATTGTTTTACTGGCAATTTATTTTTTGCAAACAAAATCAATGAGTAAGAAAATTCATCACTTACGTGTATCAAAACGTAAACAATCAGCTGTTGAAGATCACGAGTCAGGCGGAACTAGGCCGCCGCCAGACCTTGCCGAGTCGAGCTTGGCCGTGCCGTGCGACGAGCCACACATTATGTTATCTAATGTAAACATGTCCGTTCATCAGGTTGCTTCCGTGCAAATGAATATCACATAAAAAAAGAATACTGTGCTAATAGTTTTAAAAACCTCAGATATATTATACTTGCTAAATACACAAAATAAACACATTAAAAACAAATTATGGCACTTCAGGTACGCATCAAAATGGTTCAATAAATACATATATTACAAATATGGTGGTAAATAATACAGTGGCAAACAAATTTTGTTGAAAAAAAAAACTTGCTGAATAGTAACGGTAAATAAAAAGTATCGTAGCAAAAAGTTTGTTTAAAAAAATTAGGTTGAAAACATCACATCTTGTTCAACACAATGAAAAATTTACTTTAAATTAAATTATTATAAAATATCTCAATCACTCACTCACTCTTATCTTTTTCACTGCTGGCCCCACTGTCTACTTCACAGTCATTTTCGTCGTCAACTTCTTCACCGCCTTCACTATCTGGCATATCCCACACAGCGTCATCTTCTGTGCTGTCCAAGTTACACGAGATGCCAGTGACTTTGAAGCTCTTCGTCACTGGCTCTGCAGGAATGCACCGCCATGCTTCGAGTATCTAGCGACACACTTCTGGCAACGAAGCTCTTTTATGACGTCCAGATTTCATCGTCTCTTGTGTACGAATCCATTCACCATACAAGCGCCGCAAGTGCATTTTGAATGGCCTGTTGATGACGACGTCAAGTGGTTGCAACATGCCAATCATGCCACCAGATATGACAGCTAAATCACTTTTGCCCTCCTTGAGTAGCTTCTTTACTCCCTCAGTGAGATGACCTCTGTAACTGTCCAAAACCAACAATGATGGCATACGTAGAAGTCCCCCTGGCCGCCTGCACCACACACACAAGATCCAGTCCTTGACCAATTCTTCCATCATCCACCCTTTATCCTTCACACGCACTATAATTCCGGGAGGAAAGTTTTCTTTAGGTAAAGTCTTGCGTTTAAACACAACATACGGAGTTAACTTACGGCCATCCACCGTCACGCTCAACATTACCGTACAGCTTTGTTTATCCGTCCCTGTCCCCAGAATCTTACCAGAATGGGCATCAGCAGGCGTAACTGTTGTGGCCTCCGGCATATCAAAATACACCGGAGTCTGATCAACGTTGCCTATTTGCCCTAGCTGATAGCCGTTCTCGCGTCTCAGATTTAAAATAAATCTTTGCAAATTCAGTAGTTTCTCCTCGAAATGCTCTGGAAGTTTCTTTCTATTGAAGTTCGCCTTCTTATACTGAGGTCTTTTCTTTTCATAAACCGCCTCAGCCACCCATAACTTGCCTTAAATTCGTTTGCAGTAATATTATGCTGCCGAGCGAACTTGCTTCCTTTGAACAGCAGCATCTCTGTCGTAACTGCAAACACGTTTTTCCTGGTGGCTGAAACATATTGGTACAGCTCTTCTTCCACTTGCGGATACTTATAATTCTGCTTTCGTAACGATCATTTTTTTGGGCCGACTTGTTGCAATTCTGCACGTTGCTGACACCATCTTCTCACATTTTTTCCATCAACATCAAATTTCCTTGCAGCTGCCTTTTTTCCATTTTCAACAGCGTACCGCACAACTTTTAACTTAAATTTTATCTTGTAGCTTGCTCTGTCTTTACCCATTCCGACTTGATACAAACGAACAAACTACACTCGACGACAACAACAACTAGCAGGAGCAGATGCGTGACACATACTGATGGTATGCCACTGGAGGGAGGAGGATGCAGCCAGTTCTCCCCCCCCCCTCGTTATTCGCTTTGTCGCGCAAGGTCACATCTAGAGGACAGCGCAGCTCGCTGTTGCCAAGTATCCGACCGACTGGCATGTATCACGGCGTGCGGCACACAGTTGCCAGATATCAGCGTTCTCATTTCTCGTGAAATGCACATAAAGGAGGGGGGGGGGCTATGTGCGATATTTTAGCTTTTCCATATTTTAGTTTCAAAACTAAGGGGAGGGGGCAGTGTGCGCGTAAATACAGTACTTCGGATTTTGTGTAACCTAACTAAAACTAACCTCTTCCTCTCAACATTTAAAACAGATAAGAAAAGCAACATTCGTTTTATAGCCTAAGGTAAATATGCTAATTAACAATGTCACAACATGAAACACATTTTCTCGAAACAGTACAATACAGTGTTTTTGTGCCGATAAAATATATTGACAAAGATTGTCATCTGTTGGGAGGAAATTTTTCGGTTTGGGAATACCAATATTGAATTTTTTTAGCAACCGTCGTCTTTAAAATATTAGGTCAGTCATAACCTTAATTATAAAACGTCTAAATTGGCAAGATATACATTCATTTCAAATGAAATTACTATCCAAAACAAATTCAGTAAATGAAGACTTCGTAAGTACAACATTACAGTAAATAATTTTTTCTAATTTTGTAACACATAATCATTTTTTCTTCACAAGGGTTTATGTTTCATTGCTTAAAAATACCATCTGCCATATTTGTTAAGTGTGCCGGTTAACTGGGTAACCGGAACTTCTTCTTGTGTTTAAATTAACCGTTGGTTACCACTTGTTAAAGAACAGTTTTAAATTAACCATAACTCGACAAAACACTGCTAACCACCACTTAAAATTTAATCAGATGATAATCGGAACGTAACCAGACATTGTGAAACCGGCCTGAAATGTACAAACTGAAACGAACCGATCTCATTAACCTGTGTTCTTACCTTTGTTTCTTAGCTTGTGCTCTTTTCCACATACTGTATCTGCATTGTTAGCATTTTTCCTCACACTTTCTCCAATTCTCACCAGTGTCATGTATTTCCATTTCGCTGGCAAATTATATAATATTAAAAACAAATAATTTTAATAATTCTAATACATCATCGTGTACAGCTTGATACTTTCACCACAATAATAATAATAATAATAATAATAATAATAATAATAATAATAATAATAATAATAATAATAATAATGCAGTGAATGTCTGTAATCAAAAATGGTGGTCATATGATCTCTCTGAAGCATTGAATTGGCTGAATGGAGAATGTAACTTTTGCTGCCACCATCAGCATAGAGAAAGTTAGTTCTGCAACTACACACAAATCTTCCTATTCAATTTTACATGGAGAATTAAAGTTTTGCACTTTTTTTCCCATTTGGTCACGTGCAGTTCTACATTGCCAATCACCTTGTACCCAACTCATTTTGACTCGAAAGTGCAGAATGTGAGTTTTGCATTTACACCCCTCATTTATTTAAATTATATAAATGATAATGGGTTTACAGGGATTATATTAAATACTAATGACTTTTGTCTGATGTTACAAAAATGAGGAATGTCTTGTACAAAAATTTCAAGAAAGGGGAAGTCACTGGAAACAATATTATGTTGCAAGTTTGGTTAAAAATAAGCCAAATCAAACTAAACAGGACTGACACATTTTACAAAACATCATTTGTGAATAAACATCTCAAAGAATCATAAAGAAATAAACAGTAACACACCTCAATATATTTATCAGAGGTTAATCTAATTAGTTTTGCTTCTCTTGGTCTTGCTTTAGTTTGCTGCTTGGGTAAACTTTGGCAGGGTTTCGAGGTATTTCTTTCCACCAGTGCTGCAAAGCTCTTGCAGGTGTTGGTCTATAAATTTCTCCAAAGATATTGATATAAAATCTGTCGCAATGAAAGGAGATAAAATTAAGTGTATTGGTATATTACTAGAATTTTATGTCAAGTATACAGACCAATACTGTACATGGAGGCCATTTTAGTGTGACGCTTTTATCATAGCAGCACTCCATGCTGCTTTGCGTACTGGCAGGTTGCATATTTGTGGTGTTAAGGGGAGTTCGAAAGGCCTATACATTAAAGGCTAATTTTAACAAATTCATATCCCGTTTTTTCAGAAACTATTTAAGATAATAAAATGAAATTTTTACAGGTAATATATATGTACTTCATAAAGTTGTTGATTTACTTTCATCAAGGTGACTTTATACTGAAAACTGAGATATAATTTACTATACAAATCGTTATAATTTCATTAAATTATTATTCAATTTTAATTTTTTAAAGTGCCATTGTTTGTCCTATAGATACGAGTGTAGATCCACGTAACCCTTTTAATGTAATGAAAATGTAAAAATTGCAAGTTGCTAGCTAAAGTGGATCCTGAGATAAAAGGAAACAAATGTAAAGTATCATTGTTTTTCAGAAATCGTAATTGAAAATTACCTAAATGAAAATAGACTGATAAATGTTAGTAACTACATACCACCTTGCCCTCGACTATGATTAGGTTCTTTATTTTCTTATCCTTGTGTATCTGGCTTGTCTGTCACATTTCTTGCTTTAAATTATATTGTACAGATATATATTTGTACAGTGTACAGATTATTTCTACAAAGGTAGCATTAGTACAAATTGAAATTTTACAATTTTTAAAATTTTAAGTGTGGCATTGCTTTTTCTAAGTTTTACTTTTGATATTTTACTGCTATTATCTCAGCTCACATAATTGTAATTATAATTAATAATATAATATTTTATAGTAATGTAATAAGATAAGTAATATAACAATTGATTTTTGATGTGACTTACAAACAACTATGAAACTACCGGTATGGCAAAATAAAAATGAACTTCAGTCTTTTTCTTCTGATGGATCTTGCTCATTCTGTAATTTTTCTGGCTATATAATGGAATTAGCATTTTATAAGAAATATATTTGTACACTGTACAGTTACTGAACTACGTATTTTCATGAATATAATAGTAGCATAACTACAATTTATTACAATAATTTATTCTACTGCTACCATGTTAGATCCGCATAACCCCTATAGTATAAAGAATAGTGGTACAAATTTCAAAATGATATCTGATTTAGATCGTTAGAAATTAGGAAACAAATGCAAAAGAAATAAAATCAATAACTTCCTTATCATGGATCTCGCTTGTTGTCATTTCTTGTTAGATATTGCTCTACATGTTTATAGCAAACATATTATTTGTCCTATTCTTTTATTGGAGATCCACATAGAGGTACAGATTTCAAATTGACTGCTGAAATAGTTCTATGAAGATAACATGATTACATATTAGTAGTCTTTTCAGAAATCACGGTCAAAAAGTATCTCAATGAAGACACGTCCTAGAACCCTCCAGCAGTGTAATCTTCATCTTGAGTGTCGTCCAGGTGCAGTCTCTTCCTTCTTCTCAGGGATCTTGCTTCTTCAGTCATACTTTTTGCTATTATCTCTGCCTTTACAACTCGCTGTTATCGAGTTCTTGGAGCATTGTGTGTGTATACCAACCGGTTTTTACACCAAGACGTTCTAGCACCCTTATTCTACCTGCATTGCAATTGTTGAAGGTGATAACAGCATCATTCACCCCAAGTTTTAGAGTTTTCAGGCCCACGAATATGTTTTTCGTCACTCTGCTCCAAACTACATTGTTGAAAGACTCATTCACATTTTGAGTTTTTCCTGTAAGACATTTCTTCAAAAGATTGGGATGTGCCAAATCTCTATATACTAGCTTTATTATTTCTGCAACTGGTTCAGAAATTGTGTTGGTGTGCGTATATTTATCAACTGTTCCTTCTGCTTCAGCTTTACGATATTTGCACCATTTCACAGAACACAATTTATGTAGTGGCTTCTCATCAGTTGAAGTTTTGTGAAAGAACGTGGCCCGCACAGCTTTCCTCATTTCCTCAAGGTTGTTGGAATTTTTCCTAATGACTTGGCCATAGTATTCTGACAGTTGATTGATTACTTTGTCAGTCAAACGTCCTCTGATTGTCTTGCCATCTGAGAGTTTCGTCTTAGAAAATGCCTGTCTAATTTAGCGAAGTCGTGTGCCCATTCGTTTCTGTACATGGCACACACATTCTAACTTCTTTGGTGTCATATAATTATAGGGTCTGCTGTCAATTACTGATTTGAATGTACTCGAATCACCATCCCCAATAAATTCAGCATAACGAACACACCGTTCTTGTCGAGAACGCTGAAAAATATTCACAGCTGTGGCACTTTCCATTCCTCCACTAGAACCCTCATATGTCTTCCCACATTTAGATGTACGCTGACTCTTTTTTTCAGCATTGCTACCTACTGCACTACATCCATGGCAGTGTTTTGACAATACTTCCACATCAAGTATCGTGCCAGTATTAATACTTGTTGCAGCTGCACAATAATTTTTAGACTGATATCCCCGTTTCTGCCAAGATCCATCAAATGCTATAGAAATATCTGTGTTACCATTATTTTCTTCTACTGCTTCATGAGTTGCAGTTTTCATTGATTCTTCAGCAACTGTTTTGACTGCTTCTCCTACAACATCTGTATAATTTGAGATATTTGCTGGTGGACTAGGCAGATTCAAAAGAGCACATAAAGTTTTTCCAGCACTGGGACCTCTACCAATGCACCTGAGGCCGTAGAAAAATCTTACATTAGTGTCGAAAAGGTCATTCGTTTTGCACTTTTCAGAAGTCCAGAATTCTTTCTTACTTTCACAGTTCACACAATAAAATTTCAGGTTACAAACTAAACCGTTACTTTTGGAGACATTTTCAGAAACAACAATAGAGCCACCACACACATTACAACACACAGTTTCATTCAAAGCAGAAGTAAGTGTACTAGGATCTACAATTATTTTTATGTCACTGGCATTTGTTTCACTGTTCATGTTTCCAAATGATGTCAGTTTTTTCTTGGAAGCACTTTGTACAATTGAAGCACTTTGTACAATTGAAACACTTTGTTCACAGTTATTTGCAGCAACATTACCTTCTGGTTCTGGATTTACTTCAGGATTTGTTCTGTAGAACCTGTTTCCCTTGTTTCTTCTTTTCTTGAATATTCCCTTTGGATGAGTCATATTTAGAAAAAATCAGCAGTCCTATAAATATAAAGTATTATATCCAACATGAACAAAAATGTAATGCTGTTTACAAACTACGAGACATATCAGCAGGGCCGGATCTACAGATTTCCCTAGGGGGGGGGGGACAAAAGTGCATTTTGCCACCCCCTCAAGTTTTTTTTGTTAACTACATTTTTACTAACCTTAAATATAAAATTGAATATGTACTTAATCATATGAATATGAAGGGCATAATTTTCTTTCTTTGCACTAACACATAACCTTATTATAAGTTTAGGCTGAAATTTAAAAAAACTGTTTCTACGTAATATACATTTAATTAAAATATTTAGAAGATATACTGTGTTTTCATTTTTTAGATAGAAATACATTTGATATACATAATTCATTCATACACATTTACTTGGAAATATAATAATCTGTTTAACTTCACTTTCCGATTGTAATGCCCATTATGAAAATGTGAGAAATGAAATGTTATACTTTAACTTTCCTCGCTTTCTTGTTTGCAAAACTCTCAATGAGATCGTCGTAATCAATAATGTTTGCTACATCCTTTTATATTGCTATCAGTGAAAGGCTTGTAAGTCGTTCCTGACACATTGATGACCTCAAACAGTTCTTAACTAATTTCAGTTTGCTGAAACTTCGTTCGCAGGATGCAGATGTCGTAGGAAGGAAGAGTAACGTAAATTCTCAAGGCTATGGACACATTCGGAAAGGCATCTTGTAAATTGTTCTCGTAGATAAGTCTTAATAAATCAAGAGAATTAAGCTGTTCAGGATTTTGGCAAAATTGTTTACCTGGTCTTTGAACACCTCAAGTTCGGTGGTGAATTCCGAAACATCTAAATCTTCGAACTAGGTATTGGCTAAAGAAGCAGCCTTTGCTCTCAGTTCATTAGAACGGAGATCCATCAGATTTTGTCCATTCAAAAAGGAAAAATTTTCGTTGAATGATTTTGTACACTGTAGCCTTGTGGTCAGTTCTAACAGTATTCTGTCAAATACCATTTTGAAGGATTGCTCAAAACGTTCAATGCTAGATATAGTTCGGGACTCGTCTTCAGCCTGTTCGCCTGGCATCCTCTTCCTCTTCGTAATTCTTTTTTCTTTCAGGGTCGGCTCCACAGACATTTTTTTCGCAATTGTTTCTGCTTCTTGGTACCAAGCTTCATATGTCAAATTTCTTAATCTCTGCAAAGTTTCCTTCAGCCCTTCCATCAAATGTACTGATCTAGATAGCAAAATATCACTCTTCTGAATTTCTTTGTTGACACAATCAATTTCCTTTAAGATGCAGTTCCATATTGTTAAGTTCATAAAAAAACCAAAGTTTTTTATAGCTTCTAGAAGACTTTTTGCCTCAGATTTCGCCTTGGGAAGTAAATTTCCTTCTAGTATTTGTTTCAGAGCCTCAGATGCTTCGCAAATATTGCTGGTTAGGACACCCACAGCTTCTGATTTTGCAGACCATCGAGTTTGGCTTCATCCCTTAAGGTTGCTTTTCGTATGAAGCTTCATTACTTCCCAGATTTCAGTCGATGAAACAAAATAGCAGAAAAGTCTCTGGACTATCCCAAACACATTAGCTGCCTCTGGATTTGCTGTACAAGCATGCAGTCCTACCAGATTAAGTGAATGGGCCATGCATGGAACATACACTGCAAATTTGTTTTCTTCTTTGATTCTGGCCTGTAACCCTTTGTATATACTAGCCATATTAGATCCATTGTCATAAGACTGACCCCGACAGTTTTTTATGTTGATGGCATCTTTGGTCAGCTTACATAAAATAGTTTCTGTTATGTGTTTTCCAGTCTTTCCGTGAAATTCTACAAAATCAATAAAACTTTCTAGTACTTCACGTTTTCCATTTTCATTAATTTTTACATATCTTATTACCTGGCTCATTTGTTTGGTATGTGACACATCAGGTGTACAGTCAAACATAATAGTGTAGAACTTTGCTTGTAAAACATCATTCAAAATATTTCCACGAATTTTGGCAGCCATTAGGTCAATCACTTCATTCTGTGTTGTTTTTGATGGATACGAAACTTGACCTTTTTTCAAATGATGCAAAACATGTGACAAATTTGGATTGTTTTGCCAGAAGTGCAATCAAGTTCAAAAAATTACCCTGGCCCTTTGATGTAAAATTATCAGAGCAAGCTGCTGTATTTTCGTCAGAACCTCTAAATGACAGGCCATTAGAGGCAAGGAACAAAACCACATCGATCACAGCATGCAGAATGTGTCGCCATTTCTTTATTTCCTTCTCGATTGATTTCTCCTGTTCTTTGTTTATTCCACATTCTGCACTCATAGTTTTTAGCAACATTCTCCATTTTACCATAGTCGCTGTGTGTGTAGAGGAACATTCGTGTTGCTTCAGTTTTTCTGAACATTTTTTCCAGTTGGTGAAACCTGTAGTTTGTAAAGACGACCCTACTGCTCCCGCTGAAGTTGAAAGGTTGTGTAAAAGTTTGCAGGGAGCACAGAAAAGGACATTTTGTGATTTTGAGTAGGTCAACCAACTTTTTTTTTTTTTTTTGATTTTCTCTCCATTAGGCAATACTTTATACCACATGTCAGAAGTCTAATGTCGATTTCCTCTTACAGATGATTTAATCTCAATGCAGTTCGGGTACTCAGTCGATAATTTTGCTGTTTCATTACTCAAAAAACAGCGTGTCGTATCACAAATGTTTTCAAAAAGGGGCCAAGTAGCAGGATCCGATGGTTCAATAAATACATTTCTTTTTGACAAATTTTCTACCTGCTGTAATTGTGGTTCTTCCAGCTGTACTAACTCTTCTTCCCTGCCTCCAGCCAATGTATAATCCATTGGAAAAATAACTTTCTCTACAAATTCTATACAATCCTTTAACAAAAATGTTACTTCTTTTAATATCACTCCATTTGTGGTTCCAGTCTCCTCTTCTAAGTGGTCATCTTGTGTGTGTTTGGTTTCTCTTCTACTTGCTTCCTGTGAGTCTAAAGACTGCGCAGGGTGTCTACTAGGTCACTAAAGTCACGAAAGTCCCGAAAAAGTCACGAATTGTGAGAAATGTCACGAAAGTCCCACAATAGTTACTAATTTGAAGTATATTTTGGTGTAAGTCACGAAAATTATTTTAGGTTGATTCTTGTCGAATCATTTGTCAAATGTGCATGTTTACACTACTAGCATTTCTCGTTTACTTTGAAAGTAAAATAAATAATTAATTTGTTTCTATATTGGTTTTCATAGTCGTCTTCATAAAGACAACTTAAATTTAGGTATATATTAATTACACATTTTAAAATTGGACATGCTTCGCGCTATCAGCAATTGGAGGAAACATAATGAAAATTGTCGGCCGTGTTGCACTTGTAAAAAAAATTATTAATTAATTCTGTTTGAACAGTTTTGCAAGAAAAAGTCAGTAAATTTTACTTTTACAATCTGGTAGACACCCTGCTGCGGTAATTCTCCTATCCTTTCCCCCTCTTGAGAAATATTTTCTTCCAAACAAAGTGTGGATGATACAGCAGAAGTGCGGCTTAAAGTACACAAAGAAATGTCTTCTCTACCGTTAATGCTAAAACTGCAACTTGCTTCCGATTCCAGTGTCTTTGTTATAGATAAGTCTGTGTCAGAGCAAATGTCGGTTTCCACTGTATTGTCTTCTTCAGTTTCTTGAAGTATGGAGTAGTCGTTACATTTCTTCAGCCATAGTTTCATTTGAGTAGAACTTTTCTTTTCTTGTATTTTCTTTTAATTTGCTGCTTTTCTGTAGGAAGCACCAGACAGTTTTTTTCTTGGAATCATGATTAATCTGGGGAAAAAATGTATACTCGTACACAGTGTACACTACGTATAGTGGAACATTATTCTCTTAAGGACGCTGCCTACTTGGAGATATTTACGTTTTAGCTAATAACACAGGGACTGAGCGGCACGGACAAGCACATCTAATAAATACTACATGGTTACCACATGAAAGCTTCTGAATGGGTGTGCATAATTTTAGTCGTGCCTTGTGTACCTACGGAACTTTAAGCATTGACGCTATCATTTTACTGAGCGAAAGGCTTTTGTAAAGTTGAAAAAAGTTGCAGCATCAATTTGACAAATGGCATGCATTTTCATTATGTCTACCAGTACATCTAGAATCCACAGAGAGGCACGTTAAACGGTTTCACAACAAAACTGCATGTTTCAAATTTTCTATAAATCAGTTAAGAAGATGCCAAGTAGGCAGTGCCCTAAATATTTCCGTGTACCTATTTATGTAGCCTATTTTAAGGATACAATGAAACTGGGAACAGGTAAAAGGTTTCTTGTATGCGTCCAGATGTCAAAATCACATAATATTTCACGCATTTTGCGAGCATGATCTGTCAAACTTTTAAGAACAATTTATGCATTTGGATAGAAAACAAATTATGGAAAACGATTACTGTGAATGTAAATAATGGATCATTGTTTATTTTGTTTTGTACAGTGGCCAACTAACAAAAGTACGGGGATGATAGGCAGACGCAAGAAAGAAAACTCTTTGTTATGTATAAAAATATTCCATATTTACTACAAAACTGCCGTCGTTAACAATGTACGAGTAAAATTTTAATTCACGAAAAATTTCTCATGTTATTAGTCTGAAAAATATGTGTAAAACGAATACTGTTTTTTTTTTTGTTTTAATTTTACATATGCAACGTAAGGTACTGTAGATAATGTATATGCAATAGGCCTATCTCGTTCATAATTATCAAAGTTCTTAAATTAATAAACGCCGTCGTTCTATTGCGCCATTCCAGCATTTAATGGCCTCAGTAAGTCTAGCATTCCGACGTACTATTTGCAATTTACAACAGGAAATTTAACATATTGTTGTCACAGTAATCAAGATCTTGTACATTTTTACGAAGTTCTAAAATTAAAATTAATTTGTAACATTTTAGCCACCTTGACTCAGCTTGTAATTACGTAATTATAACTATCCATCGATGATAGACAAGAATGAGATCATTGTAACCGTGCACACTCAATTATAAGAAAAGGAACTGGCCACTGTCATGCATATATAGACAAATACACACAAGATAAACATAGTAGGTAACACATGTAAATATACGCAAGGCCACTTCTAAGTCAAACTGAACTGAACTGAACTGAACTTACCTCTGTAGTCAGTCGCCAACAATCCAAAACTAACTTGTTACAAATGTATTTCGTGATTTCGGTACCAATTATACTTTTGTACTGACAACATACCAGCTTATTTAATTCACATTACAGCTAAGCTGCCGAAGCGGCGGAGTTTGGGGAGTGAATAACTGGACTGCCTAATAACTTACAGTGTTGCCAACCATATGAAAAAATCTAGATGAGACATCTAGCGGTCATTCTTGGAACTACATGTATTTGTTTACGCAATGGATGCCTTCAGCAAACTCAGCGCTGCAACAGAAGTTTAGCTGCCAACCAATCAGAAGCCGCGCATTTGAAAAACAACGTTGCTGAGACATCTACCTGGCAGAGTGAGAACCTTGCAGCCGAGCCTAAGTAAGCGTAGGGCTTTTTAAGCTGGAGAACGACTGCCATGTCCCGGCCTGTAGCATATAGCACAGGCAACGTTGTCACGCACCAAACTGCTTATAACGGCACAAACTAATTACTATGAGACTGAGAGAGCACAGTTGTATCGTTAGGACGCTCCCGACGCTCAAGTTATGGAATAGACTCCTGCCGAGAATAAAAGTGCAGTAGTAATTCGAATCTGCTGGATTATTTACCTTGTGATGTGCCACCCCCTTCAGGCTGCCGCCAGGGGCACGTGCACCCTTTGCCCCCCTGCCCCCTAGATCCGGGCCTGCATATCAGACGTTGTTGCTGCTGCTAGAGAAAATTCCAAAGAGGAAGTAATCTCACAGATGTCATAATAATCAATTTAGGCATCTTATGCAGCAAAATTTTATTCTAGGTAAACCACAGACATAAAAAACCAATATTTTTAGAAGTTGGTGCATTGCGCTCACATGTACCAAATATTTGGTGTGCAGTAATCTAAACAAAAACAATTTAAAAATCTTTCTAATCACACGGCGTTAAATGTTAGAAATACCAAATTAAACAGAAAACTTTAAATTATAGTTCAAGATGCAAAACAAAAAAATTGTATTTTCGACCAAAATCACCTTTTGTACTCCCCTTAAGTTTAAACAACTGAAGATTACGTCTGCCTTTTTGTATTGCTCTCTAGTGTATGGTTATGCATATTACAAAAAGAATACGTAACATTTGCATTCCGTTTTATCTTCATGAAGGTAGTCTGGTAAGATGGATTTGCCTTTCTATAGTCATTTATAGTAATGTGGAGGTTTAATGGAAACTATGACATCAAGACTCCCAGTTTCCTTTGTATGTATCCCTGTGCACCACAGTTTCACAGTAAAGACTGATCATAACATGAAATGGAAAAGGCTTACAATGTGCTGAATCCAATCAGGTGTTTCAGCAGGGCATTTATGTTTGTGATGCCCCATATTACAGCCACATTCCAAGTAGGAATGTCCGTGTATAGGGAAGGTCACAAATTTGAATCTTTTTTGCAACACATACCACAATGCAGAAATCGAAAAATGGTCAAGTTTTTATTTTGTACGGTACACGAGTCACAGTATCTGATACAGAAAATGGTGTATCATAGTATTCTAGCATCATAGGTGCAACTTCATCAGATGCCTTGCAGCCAAAAGTTTCTGGATAACAGTAGAACACAGAATAACCAGATGATAACATGTGTATATTGAATGAATAAAGAGACAACTGTCACCGATAATACACATAATTTGTGCTAATATTAGGAAACTGTAGTTTTTTGAAAGTCCATTGTGATAGCTTCGTATTTAACACTTTTTACTTTCAGGTCTTTCCTTCTGTAGGTCATAAAATTCTTGTGTACTTCATTCTGTATTCTCAGGTTTCACATTTTGTATTTGATCTCTTATTTTTTCCAGATGATACCAGTGACTGTTCTTCTTGTAACATTTTGAAATCTGATGCTTAATGCAGATGCCATATGAATAGCTGCCAACCCATCAGATTGAAAAATAGTACAATCACTCAAAAGCTATTTTATATGTAAAAAAGGTGCTGAAAAAAAAAACAGTTACGTATTATGCATCCAATTTTCACGCAAAATAAACACTGCAAAATACACTGTAAAAACATTACCCATAGAATAATTTGTGTTGGGAAAACATACCTTTTTAAAATTATTGTAGCTGTATGTGACTGGATACATATCATGGTGCTTGAATACATTATTGTTCTTTCTTCTGCAGGGCTATGTATGTGGCAGATTTAGCTTTCTTGAGAAAAGTTTCATCAAATTATTGTGCATAACAAATGGTGCCAGTAGGTTTTGCCAACAATACACTGTTTAATACTTTGTCTGACGTTGAAGCTCTGAATGTGGTCCTATTTTTTTTAATGCTGCTAAAAACCCTCTCACACTCAGCATTGCTTTGTGGAATAACCAATACTGATAGCATTGCATGAGCAACTCTGTCATGCTTAATACCAGTAACACCACTTTTCTATTTTCCCTATGGAAGACCACAACTTGTCTATTCTGTCCACTGATTCCAGCGGGATGTCATTGTCTACCTGTAAAGCACAAAACTGTTGTTAAAGACTGTCAAATGCCTCTTCATGTGTCTCCTCACCCTTGACAAGTAAAACAGCAGGAAACCTTTCCACAAAATACTTGACTGAAGAAAATGATGAACTCTCAATTTTTTTTAACGTCAACCACTTCTGCATACTTAAAAATTTCGTTTTTCAAAGGAAATTTCAAAATGATGTAATCGTACTAGAGTTTAAAAAAATTCCTAACTGATGTGTAAAACTTAGATTTGTCAGATGTGGTAATGTTGCCATTATTTTTGATGTATTGCAACCCACAGCTATGTCTTCATCTGACTTTTTATTTGTAGCACTATTGTACAGAACATCAAGTACTGGTGTTGTCTTGAAGAAATGAGGTTTTACAAATTTGATAAGTAATCCTTTTAACACATCTGTTAACAAATCCCTATGAAGATGTATGTGAGGTGTTTGTGAAAGCAGAATAACATTTGTCTTATCAAAAACCAGAATTACATGAAAAAAAAAAGCAAATTGCTTTATTTAGGTTATCAGTGAGAAACATGAAAACTCGCTTTTCATGTGACAAAATTGGAGTGGTTTTCTGCTTTTCTGAGTCACGTGACTTATTTATTTTCTTGCTTGTACAAAAGTTATCTGGAGTTCAAGTTCTTTTTAAGGAACTTTCACCTTTGCACAAGCCTTCATTTTTGTTTTCATATGGAGCTCTGTAAGATATTTCTTGGGTTTTGCTGACATTCATGCCAACAAATGAAGGTTTACCAGCACATTTACCTGGCAACTTCTTAGGAATCTTTATACACATTTAAAGAACCTTTCGGACATCCAAGTTTACTATCTACTTCCTCTTTACAAAACCAATTTAAGGGGTGCCATAAATCCATTAACCTACTCAGACACACTCCTCGAAGCCATAGCCAGGATTTGAGTATAGGGCGGTCCAACATTCACCCATTCCCCTTTTAAAGCGAGGGGACCTCCCCCCAAAAATTTTTGCTCTATAGGTACAAAATAGTGCTATTTAAGCCATTTCTGTGTCGAAATATTGAGTACCTTCAGTTGGTAAAATATCAAGGAATTGTGTTACTTTTCTTTTCATTGTATATTAAATTAAGTCCATGTACCCCCTCTCCACAACCCACACAATAGGTACACACTCGAATAAGTTAACAAAGTTACTTTAATTTGACATTTGTTTTACTGACGCGATGTTTAATAAATGCAACAAAACATTGTACAAATTATTAACATAAAATAAATTTTTTTTTTATAAAATCTTTAATAGTCCAGTTTCCAATAGCATTTCTGTAATATGTCCCTGTAAAAATTTCTAGTAAAAGGTGCAGTGACGAAAACTACATCATAAAACATAACAGTTGAAAAGTTTCTCTTAAAATAGTATCACAAATGTAGTTTCAACCTACGTACATTTCTGGCAATCATAACATATTACTAATCACAAAAAAAATTATGTAAACTTGTGACTATTGACAGTAACAGCCGTCTTTTCCCTTTTCTTGCCAACACAGTTAACACATCTTCTGCTTTAAACGGTACTGGGTAATGCATCGACATTAGTGCTAAGCCAATTAATCGTTCACTTGTCATTCTATTCCTTAGGTAGGTCTTTATTCTCTTTAGTACTGAGAATGATCTTTCGGCTTCACAAGTTGAGACAGGCAAAGTTGCTAAGACACAAAGCAAGTATCGAATATTTGGGTAGAAGTTATTGTCACAGGCATCCAAAATGGACGTAATCTGGGATGGTAAGAAATTTCTGTCAATAAACTTCCACTTTTGACACCACAATACATACTCTGCTTCAATTTCGGTGTTGGAAATTCTGTGTTCATAGTAAATTTTCATGTTTTTTTAGCATCTCTACATTGCTGGGGTTACAATTCTTTGGAAGAAACACTTCAATCGCAGACGAAAACTTTCTATTTTGGCTGAATCTGTTCTGTAGATTAACAATAAACCCATCTATAGCAAGTATGAAAACTGACCTATAGTACTCCTCGGGTGTATCATGTGGATAATTTTCCCGTTTTGTTTGTTTGCTTGCTTGCCTAGGAACATAAAACTCACTTTCGAAAACAAATCCAGCAATATCTTCAGATTGCTGGAATATCCTACGAAATTTACTTATATCATTGTTATCAATACGGAGATCTTTCAAAGTTTGTAGAGAATGTCATCACTGTACTTTATCGCAGTAGTTAGTTCATGCTGAGGATTATGGAGGTATGCTGAAAGTGGAAAATTGAGGCTAAAGAGATATTCACAAACCAGCAGACTATGAAGCTTCCTTTTTCCATAGCAGCAAGAAGTGTTGATGCAGTACTTGAAAATGATTTTTTCAGTTCTGAGAGTTCCTGAAGAGTTGTAACTATTGCAGGAAGAAGCTCAACAAATGTGTTTACAGATGCATGGCACTCAATAAACCTTGTTTCCAAAACCCCTAGCAATCTTGACTTTTTTGATCCTGGCAGAATTTTAACCACATTTTCTTTTAAAAGATTTCCTGCTTGAGTGTTGTGCCTAAATAACCGAGTCACTTCTTATAACCCTGCAAGACTGTTTGATATTAAGGGCAAACCAAGAGAATCTGTGAGAACTAAATGTAGACGATGACTTAAACAATGAATATACTTTGCTTTTGGATAAAGATTTTGGATTCTTCTGGACACCAGTTTTACACCCACTCATTGTGGAAGCTCCATCGTACCCTTGACCTATTAATTTTTCTAGGTCAACACCTAAGGCAGTAGCGGAGACCGGGGCTAGTTGGCACACTTTTTACATTTCAATTTTTTTAAATTTTTCGCAGAGTAGTTATTGTTATCCTAGCACCATGGTCTTAAAGTACTAGTCTTTGGCAAACATTATGTTCTGAAGCACTTGAAGAGCCTGGTGTTCTGTTTTCTTCATTAGGCCTATGATCAGAGGAAGTGGGCACTGGATCATTTGAACATCCAGCTTCTTGCAGGTCTTTTTCAGAAATTAATCGTATATGTCTAGACCTTGGCCTAAACCCACTGTTTGGTTTCAACTCATCAGCTCTTGTTTCATTTTGGCTTACTGAAGATTGAATAGAACAGTCATTATTCAGCATAGGCTCCACTTCTGGATTAGGTCTGTCTGTGGTGTAAGGTGGCATATAATCCTGCTCTGTGAAAATGTCCACATTAAGTGGAGATATTCCTGTTTTTTGAAAACCAGATTTTATATTGTTTGGCGTACAAGCAAGAAGAAAGGCGATATTGACTATGCCTGGAATGTTATAAATAGTTATTGTTTGACCAGCATGGTTTGTCATCCATGCATCGCAGGCACTATTTATATACTTTTTTAAGGGGCCAAAAACTCTGTGGTCAAGGGGTTGTAGCTTGTGGCTGCATTGGGGTGGGAAAGTGCACACTGCAACACCATTGTCTTAAAAGTAGTCCAAGGCCTCAATTGACATGTGAATCATGGTTGTCTAATGACAGGACTATTGGCCGTTCTTTCGAGGTTCTTGTGTGTTTAACAAAATTTTGTGCAAATTGAACAAACTGAGCCTCAGTCATCCAGCCAGAGGGATGTGCAGATCCTGCGCTTCCAGTTGGAGCTTCATTAAAAAAATGGGACTTAAAATGTACTCTTGGGAATATAAAAAAAGGTGAAATTGAATTTCCATTAGCACATACAGCAACTGCAATGGTCACTAAGCTGCCTCTCTCAGCAGATGTAGTTCGTCTTATCTGTTTAAAGCCTTTACTTGCAACAATGTGATCAGGGGTTTGGACGGTAGTGATGTCAGATTCGTCCATGTTCCAAATATCACCACTTTCTACCTGAAGTCGAGTTACAATGTTCTGTAGATTGTCAAAAAACATTTTAGTGTTGGTTGGGTTAAAGCTTGTCACAAGTGCTTGACTTGTTGCTTCGGGTTTCCTAATTGAAACCCTCGGCCATATTTTGAGGAAGCTGGTGAACCAGTCAACACCTGCTATTTCACTATCACACCAAGCCTGTGGCATATTTACCTCAATAGTTTTTCGTACTGGTAGGCGAGTTTTCTTACTTCTCTTGGAGACAGACCGTAGTAAATATCCACAGCTTTCGTTACGTATTCAGCCAAACGCGCCTCTTGCTCACCGGTGAAGATCTGGAACAACCACAATCATGTTTTGCTACTTCAATTGGTCAAAGTATGTTTAAAGTGTTAAACACATTAAAATTTAATGTCAGGTGTAAGTCTGTTGCTTAGGCCTAATACTTTTAAACTTTCAGAATTTAAAAGCAATATTGAAGTTAAAAGCAATCAAAGAAGAAAAAATCAAATTGGTGTAGGGACAGGCCTATAATAATTAATTTTTACCTACCTGTCTAGGTTTTTTTATAACCAAAAGCTGGTAGCACTGTGGATGAACAGATTTATGCGAGATATCAGATGTTTCGTTTTGTGATGCTTGATTTTTTTACGACTTCACAATAACAGGCCAAGCTTCTAAAATGTATGTCAAAGTTCTTCGCTGTTTGACGAATTAAAAGGCCCTTGACGACAACTGCATTTATAGCATTTCTGATGTCTTCTTGGTTACTTTTACCTCTCTGGGTCTTTCTTCTGTAATTACGCATGATATCTGCAACAATCAAAACATAAGGAATGGTGAGATTACTTAAAATGACATTAATAATTAGTGGGGGCAAGTTGACACAATGTGCCAACTAACCCCAGCCAAAGTATGCCAACTAGCCCCCACCCATGTTTTCCAACAACATGGCCACCATTACCTACAAAACGTTTTCAATAACAAATAACATAAAACACTTCAGTGATTCATGCGTGTTAAAATTATAATATTGTCAACTTGCAATAACTACATTACATAGCACCAAAACATAATCACTCACGTATTGCAAAATTCCTTAGCAGCATGAAAAATACATAAATGCAAATAATTCCTCCGTCTCTATGCCGATTGCTCTGAAACTATCGTGGCAGATCGACAGGCGGTAGAAGAGTGCCGAGTGTTAACAGTGGCACATTCTTGCGGACGACTGCGCAACCACTTGACTGTGTCAACTTGCCCCTGTAGCCAACTAGCCCCGGTCTCCCCTACAAGCTTCCAAAATTTTTGCAGCAACATTTTCTGCAGATAGATCAGTCAGAGAAAACAATGTTACATAATCTTCTCTCAGGACAAGGAGTGACTTCATTTGTAACATACCTCAAACATAATGAGAATTGCTTCTGACCAGATGCATCGAGTGATTCATCTCCGATAATGGAGAAACATTCTGCATTGTTGACATTTTTTACTAACTTTTCTTGAATTAACTGTCACAAACACTAATTATTTCATTTTGAATGTCTGGACTGAGGTAGAATGCATTGCTGGGAGCATGAAGCAAGTGACTTGTTAGTTTTTCGTCAACATTAGCTCGATACCTTATGAGAGCTCTGAATTTTTCATCTTTTTTGTCAGGTTTTTCCAGAGTGATAGGACCACTATCTTCATACCCTCGGAGGGGTAACTCGTTTTCTCCACAAAATATTATTGTTTTAATAATTGGTAGTATAGCAGCTCTGTTCTCCTCTCGCTCCCTCATTCTCTCGCTATCCAACATAGTAGCCACATCCTGTATCTTTCCTGCAGTTACTTTTAAAAAGTTGTCTGCTGAAACAACTGCTGATCTGTGGTAACTTCTCGTTGAGTGCTCCTGAAATTTTTCTACAGCATCTTTCCACTTTCTAAATGGCTTGCCTACTAATGAAGCACTCTGCACTGAAATAACACCTTTACCTACACATGCTGATGCAAAAAGAACACAATACTTGCAATAGGCTCCATCCTTTACTTTAGAATAAGCAAGCCATTCCCACCTTCGAAGCCAACAATGCTGAAATTTCAAATTTTTTTTTTCTGAAACCGAGTTGCAGGAAACATGAATGATACTTCTGGTACAAAAATTTCTTTCAAAATATGAAGTGTATTTTCCTCTGTAGTGTTGACTGACAGAGAGAACTGAAAGACTTTCAGAAATTAATCCTATATACACATTAGAAAAGCTTACTTGTATAGCTGCAGTACTGTTAATTTGGGTGTCTTCAGTGTTTTCAAGAGGTCCACTAGAAGATGAATGATGCTGCTGATTTGCTTCTTGTGTGATGTTATCCAGATTTTGTTGAGACTCCGCAAGCTGGCTTGGTACCGGAACTGGAAGTAGTTTGTTGAAGTGGCAACTGGTACTACTAAGGCATTTATCTTCATTTTCAACAGCCTAAAATCACCAAACGAAAAATACAATTACATCTTTCCACTACATTGTAACAATTTGCAATTTTTATTACGATTATTCATGTTATAAAAGGTAGTAGGGACATAAATAACATGTTGAAAAAAAATTATTTCATAAGGCCTGTTCTACAGTGACACGGACGCGGATACGGATCACAGACGCGGAAACATAATTCACTCAGAGTTTCCTCTACAATGAAACGCTCGCGGACATCGATACGCATGCGTAAACATAGGAAAGCTGGTCAACTCTGAACTCTTCGTGTACAAGTTTGCAACCCAAAAATGCTGGTTTTGTCAATTTAAACACCTGGTACCTTGCGTGAAATAGTTGTGTTGCTGGATGTCGGCTTCCAGTATGTCTTGTGAACTATGGTAATTGTGCTACTGGCGTAAGATGCTGCAAAATTTTGTAACACTGTGAATCCATTCAGTGGCGATTTATTATGAAAATTACTCAAGTGCCGAAATCGCGAAACGTATGCACTCATCAATGTCTGCCGGCCACTACGATGGACCATCAGGTTCGCTTGGAAGCGGACGTTGATGTTATGTATTAATGATATTCTCTCCTAGCTAACATGCCACAGGACAGCCAGTCTTGTGTACGTTGAAGTACAGTAAGGCTCTACAAGTGGTGTTGGAAGTATTGTGTGCAGTGCGGCAGAACATGGTAGGCCAATGGTGCATTGTACTTAACGTACCCTATACACTAATGATACTCCCTACTTAATGACTTGCGTAAATGCATTATACGGATATGAATGATACAGATGTACTGCTTGAACACTGAATCACAGTGGCGACTTGCTAACCTGCACGTGGTTGGTCACAAAAAGTGGGTTGTGCCCATAAAATGATGTAAAATTGCAAAATAATACTGTGGCGTGTGTACACCAAATTACAGCAAACCGTAATACATAAGGTATGGCCCATACTATGAATGAAGAACTTGGATGACTCGATATAGAAATTCATTAACCACATGGCTGTGATAGGTGCCGAGGGTTTTACATTCAGGTACCAAAATGGTAATTATTGGGTTATGTGGACGCACAATGCGAAGGGATGTCTGGTAATGTGTGCTAGGCACAGGTGAACCTAAGTCAGAGGTTGAAAAGATGTGTATCGCTCATGGACAGGGTCTTATTTCTCCAGACGACTTCGACAAATAGCTACAAGGAGAGTGGTCATTACGGGCACCTTGCCTCGCTACGGGGTTCACACACTGATATTTAGGTTTTGAGAATGGTACAAACTTTAAGTTATACTTCAGACCTTGTGTACACTATACTGTATGTGGAAATTTGGCTATGTTTGAGACCTAGTATATTTTCTGACAAGTTTAAAACTGTACATTTGGCATTTATATATAACCTAAGGTACAAATAACTCGGAAACAGTACCAATTGATATTTGGTTATTACTAAATTTTTTGTGAATGTACGCTATGATGTACAAACTGAATCAAAGTAAATTTTTTTTATTTTGTAGAAAGTCACACACATAATGTCTAAAAAGTAACATTTTTTTCAATTGGCAATAATATTCCACAACTAAATTAGCACTTTGACTGCCAGGCTGTTTTGACTCAACTGTACTGTAGGGCAAGGCCTATTTCATTTGCTTCATCCTCTAGGCCACACACATTTTTTTCTTATTTGTAGTTCAGAGTTATTACTTATAGTTTCTAGACTTCATTTTTGTAATTTCAAGTATTATTCTGACCGAAATGGATGATGTATCAATTTGATACGTGGGGCCTGGGACGTGGATAAAGTCACTGTTACTTAGGTGAATTTGTCGTTGCATACTTGGCAATGCCCTCTCTTTGGCTAACTTTCTTTTAGTGCATGTTTCTGATAAGTTTGTTGTGGAGAGAATATCTTATTTTCATTCGTAATGTGCATACTTTCAAGGATTGATGGTACAATGGTCTTGCTGTATCAAAATTTTTTGACACCCACCAAAGTATACAGCCTATACAACCGGTAACTGTTCAATTTAGCTGTATTTGTGAGGTAGTTAAAAAGCTACTTGTCAAATTGACACCTTGGCGTAGTGTTGCTATACGATAACTGATGTGAAAGAGCAATGTACCTTTTTGCTTGGTTATATTCAACAATGGCAGAGTGTTGTGTCTGTTTTGTTGCCCTAAAGCCCTCTACTTCAATCTTTTTCTGGAAGATTTGTTGTGACTTGAAACAGAATATCGTGTTTGTCCTTCCGTTTTCCAACTATTATTTTTTTCTTTAGATGTTGTTGCAACTTTATTTCGTCTCTTGTAAGTTGTGCCTTTCTAACACATCCAGGGTTGTGTTTGCGATTTTTTTCTGAGAGTATTGGTAAGGTGTGTCTTTCTGGCCAGCAACTGCTCAGTCGATTCTACACTGGTATAATAATTGCTGTAATATCCCTCCATAATAAATATTAATAATGATCTTCCTAGCTAGTGGGTTTCCTCGAGTTAAGTTACTGTAGTAATAACAGCAGCGACATTTTGAATGTATACATTCTTATCAATTGCCATTTGTACATAATTTACGGATTATACCTGGTTGCAATATACTCCGCCAATCTGACCCCCAAACACGTCCAACCCATTGGGCTAACACGTAGTCTCTGCTTCTTGGTTAAAAACCCTCTTCTTTCCATCACAGTACTACACCGTTGTTCTCAACTCAAATGAGCAGGGGTTAGGGTCCAACCAATCAAATTACATTATTACCTCCGTCATACTGATCGACGATCACATACACACTTGCTTCTCCGAAGCTAAAGTCACATGATAGTCATGTGAGCCTTCTGGCTCCACCGTGTTCCAGACACTAAACAATGTTCAAGTAGTACACCACTCTACCAACCAATATATTTACAATGATATCGTCAAGTTTTGATTATAGGGTCTCCTTAACATAGCAGCTGATTATAATTCTACTTCTTTAATTTAATCCCCAATTGAGGGTTTGTTAAATATTCCTACCATGACCGTATTGCAAAAAAAAAAAAAAGCTATATTTCATTTGGGTCGATATTTCTCATGCATTTATTGTGCTACCTGGAGTAATGTCTTCTAGCATAATGTTTTTACAATCACTTGTTCAGCGTACAGGTTAGTGTTCGTGACTATGACTTCTACAATTTCAATATAGAGAAAAATATTGTAAAAATCTATCTTTTTTTGTATGTGACAGAAGTGAGGCACTTTTCAGTAACTTTGTTATCCTTAAGCTATCGCAAATAAAATTGCATAGGTAATCTGTAGGTTCAGCCCACTTTTCATGCCTCACCTCCTCTTCGTCTGATCCTTCGCCAGGATTTTCTTGACTGTCATCCCCACTTACTTCATAATTGTTTGAGGGTATTTAGTCATATCCCGATACACATACTGGAACAACAAAATGAATAAAGAGATTAGCAGACAGAAATACAGCATAAATCTAAGCTAACACATAGTGATGAACTCAGAGCATGTACGTAATGTGTATACATTGTCAGTTTCTTCGAGCATTTCATTTGTTAGTCTTTTTTTTTCTGCTGTGCCATGTTTAGATATCAACCACGCGACTAAAAAGGCACAAAATCACAACTCGAGAGTGTGCACACAACAAAAGAAAGGAGAAATACATTGTCTCTGCCCAAGAAGGTAAAATCACCCTCTATGCCATAGTGGTCTAGAAAATATTAAATGTATAGAAACAGAATTCTGGTGGTAAAATGTATCCGACAGTAGGCCATCCAAGGCTGAACTTCTACTGAGAATAATGTAAAACCTTGCTTTAGTATGATAAGAAGACCTCAAAGCCAACCTTTACAGATGGATGAAATTTTTACATGAGGCCTATGGTACATTTAGGCATGTATATAATTGATTCACATTGGCTCCATAGAGAACACTTTCTTTGTATAACTTGATACACATTATGACTGTTTACTTGTTAATGACTTTAGTTACATTTCCATAAAAGATAACATAAGCAGTGTTTTCTACTTTCTGTGAAAGGCCTCAAAACAGTTTGTCGTGTGTAAGGCACAGATGAACCTACAAAATGTGAGATGTAAATTTGTTGGTGCATTTAGAGTTTTTGCAACGTGTTGGCTCCTTCCAAGTCGTCATGCAAGAGGACTCTTTAGTTTTCTGCAGAGGGCCTTCCTCTTTTTCTGGTTACTGTTTTTCCAAATTTCAGTAATGTATCAGCAACTTGAAGTCGGAATGTCAGCTGATCCAAATTGTTCTTTGCAGGAATGTTGTTATCCTTGCAGTCGCACACATATTCCAATCAGGAGTTGACCAACGCCAACTTGACTGCATGAAAATCAGAGTGTCTATTTGTTTGGTGTAAGGCAGATTCTGTAGGTACTTACGAATCTGTCATACAGATCAACACCGCCCATTACAGAGTTATAAACTTTGATAATTTCGGTTCCTTGAACTTGGATGTAGTTGTAGTTTTTTTGATGTCTTTTCGTATCTACGAACTATATCGTCGGACCCTATCCCGAGAAGGGGATGTATGAGACCTACACTGCTTAAGGGCTGTCGGGGTTCTATTCCCCATAGCGAAGACGTCCCTGACAGGAGACTTTCGTCGCTGCGTTTTCCTCCCAACGAGCTTCTGATCATTCTTGACCAGGTGGGGTGCCTTCCTCACCCGACCCTTCAGGCAGTTGGTCTGCCTGTTCATGTGTATCTGAGTCTGTGGAAGGATCAGAGTCTTCTTTCAGATTCTGTTTTTCGGGCTTGGGCCATGCAGGTTCTTTGTTACATGAGGCTTTCTTCTTTTTGATAATATGGGTTGGACCTTTATCAGACCGCCCATGCGCCTGTCCAGAGCAGGAACGCGCCAAACCCTCATAACGGTTTCGAGTCATCACGGACTCAGCCTCTCTCGTGTCGTCTTGTACTGGCTTGTTGTGGACCTTCCACTTATCCTTTATCCGGCTCAGTCTCTGACTAGCTTCCTCACCAGAGTTGGCCATCCCCTGTCAGGGACGTCTTCGCTATGGGGAGTAGAATCCCGACAGTCGCAGGGCTCCCGCCCTGCAGCGGTGTAGGTCTTCTACGTCCTCTTAGCCATTGCTGGGTACCGACCTTCCTCCAACAGAGCTGTCGGGAATTATAGCAGCACATGCCCGCAGTGGGGTATGGCTGACTGATAACCAGCTGTCGTCTCTTCGTTGTCGCATTGAGGCAGAGGGACCCTACACCCGCTCACCTAGCTTTCGATTAGATGGGGTATGCCTCTGAGAAGCGTCGACCGTGACCATGATGTCCACCATGCACAGGCCCCCTCGCAAAGCAGGTCGCACAACCGCACTCACCAACTGATAAACGAGCAAGCCTACGATTCGCCTGTGCCGCGAAGCGCCAGTGGCAAAAGTCGCCGGAGCTTCTGAGAGCACTGGAGTAGTACCCCGAGTAAACAAATTTCCAACTTCAGGAAGTTTTCAGGAAAACTTGTCCGGCTCTCCGCACCTCCTCCCCACCCACGCCTGCACAATTGTAATGTGGGTGACAACTTTATTTGCTGATCGTTTTGCATTGTATTCAGAGCCAGAACAGTATTGCCTCTAGCACCATGCATAGCCAAGCCAGACTTGGGAAAACTTGCCCCTCCATCTTCACTCACCAGTGAAGACTTCACAAGCACTGCAGATCATGCTACACAGTCTGCGATGGTACACCCTTCATGGGCTAGCCCCGCTGTTGATGCGTCTAAGATCATATAGTATTCAGGGTGTCTACCCCGTGGGGCGGCATGCAGGACCCCTTAGATCGTTCGGACCCTTTGCTGAGCACAGAGGGCCTCATATAATCGGATTCGGGCCGGAAGCTTGGCACTCCCGGCCTCATATGATTGGTTGGAAAAGGGGATCGGCAGCTTAACACTGCCGACCCCCACCAGATGGTAAGCGGATCTCATGCCAGTCACATGAGGCCTCATATGATCAGAGCGGGCCGGTCGCTTAGCACGACCGTTCTCATACGATCGTTGCTGCGATCGACAGCTGAGCACCGTCGACCAGTGGCAGGTGTTAAAGTCCTGTTATGTAAAGACATAAATTCGTTCATACATTGGACCAGTTGAAGTTGGTCGGACCAATTAGGTTTATCTATAATCGAGATTTCGGCCAGTCGGTCCCACTTGGACCTATGTGCCTAGTCATTAATATTGTTTAGGCCTGATGGACACCCAGTCCGTCATTGGCCTGTTGGTCATATTCGTGATCTTGTGCCAAGAGGCGCGCCTCACCGCGACGCAGCACTCTCAGCACACCCTCCACGAAGGTCTGCAACAAGTTACAGCCTTCCTTGTACAAAACCAGGTCTTGCAGCGACAGCTGGTAACACTGTAGCACCATTTCTCAGCGCGTTCTCTCCCGAAAGCCTTCCACGATCCCACAATAGGTAAGCAAATGCTGTAAGGTACCCGGCGTATCACAGTAGAGGCAGTTCACGCTCTCAACCAGTTTATACTCGTGAAGCTTCGCTCTGAAGTTGCCATGTCCAGTGAGCAGTTGCGTAACATGATCGGTGCTGAACCAAGAGTTGGTCAGCCTTTCATCTACTCTGGGGAAGATGTCGTACGTCCATCGGGCCTTTGTGGACGTGTCCCATCGCAACTGCCACTCAAGCAATGTGGCTGCTCGAGCCATTACTTTATCTTCAGGCGTGATTTCCTGTCTGAGCTTCAGATGCATAAGCTTCCTTTTTTCTTGAATAGCCAATTTAATAGGTAGTACACCTGCGAGTATTGGGAGTGTCGTTTGAGGTGGTTCGGTATGCTTTGGTAACCGCCAGCAAGGCTGTGCGTTGCGCAGCTTGCCACTTGCGGCAGTTATGAACTAGCCTGGTCCTATGATGCCAGGCCACAGCACCGTACGTCATGATGGGCTCAAAGACGCTTTGGTGGTGACTCAACAGTGTAGCCGGTGTCAGACTACCCGCAGGCGACGGAGTCAGTGACCTCAGCCTGCTGAACAGTGTTACCGCCTTTCTCGTTACATATTCTATGTGCTGTCGGAAACTCAAGGACTCATCCAAGACGACACCAAGTTACTTGTACTCGCGGACAAACTTGAGCCGATTCCCATACATCTCCACCCGAGGTGTATGTCCCCAGCGTCCCAGGAACTTTCCCTTAAGCATCATGCATTGGGTTTTGTCCGGAGAGAACCGCAGCCTCATAGTGTTAGCCCACACGATGGCACCATCCACGACTGCCTGTGCCTTCGATTCAAGATCCGCTCGGGATCGACCGGATACCAGGATCAGACCATCGTCGACATACCCAAGCACCTGACTGCTCGGGAAGCGTGAGTCTCAGATAGCCATCGAAAAGTATATTCCATAATATGGGTCCCAGAACTGACCCCTGTGGCCATCCGCGATTTCAGTGCTGAGGACCACCATCCCCTTACATTCAGACAAGTAATCACAGAGCACAGAGTAAATGTTTCTCGGACACCTCAGCCCGCGCAACCGGTCAAGGATCCCCGGCCACCACGCATTATCAAATGCTCCAGTGATGTCCAGGAAGATGCCCATCAGATACTTTTCTGGGGCCGTCTCCGTCTCCATCGCTGTCAAGACATCGAGGAGCGCAGCGTCCGTACTAAGTCCAGCCCAGAAGCCGTACAGGTGAGGAGACAGTCCATCCACGGATTCTATGTGCGTTAGGAGACGCCGATTCAACAATCGCTCAAATACCTTTCCTAATGTCGGGAGAAGGGCGAGTGGCTTGTAGGACTTAACATCCTGCGGATCCCTGTCCGCACCCTTATACAGGACTCGGACATCGCCAACCTTCCAGATGGCCGGAAAGACTCCCTGTGTCAAGCAATCATTATATAAGTCAAGTAGATGAGACGAGAGGCGACCGAACGATCTCTTTAGCAATTCTGCTGTTATTCCGTCCACTCCTGGAGCCTTTCGGTGACCTAATCCATAGACTGCCTCCTGGAGCTCCTCCATTGTGAAGGGCTCAGTGTCCTGTGCGTGGTAGGGCTCCTCCACCCGCAGCCTGGTACGCACGTGACAATCATCTTCCCCTTCTAAATGATCAGAGGGGAGCCGCACATGCAGTAAATGAGCTAAGTTCTCGAGGACATCCACACAGTATGTACCTTCGAGGGACCGCAGACCATGTAGAGGATTATTCATCCGCATCTTCCCAGCGGCAATGCGGCAGACCACACCCCAGGGATCCTTGTTACCCACTTCGTGGACAAAAGCTCTCCAGGACTCCAGCTTGGCTTCTCTGATTTGTCGGAAATAAGCCATGCTCATGCATTTATACTCCGAGATGGCTCTCAGCCGTTCCTCGCCTCACATGCATTGTACTCTAGTTCTCATGGCTCGTACAGTACGTCTCATTGTTTCCAAATCCTTAGTCCACTAATTGTTGCCCTTTTGGCCCTGTCCACGCTTGCGCATGGTACTGTCGCAGGTGTTCTTTATAATTGTGGTCAGGCACACAGCCCTATTCACACACGTACCATTTCTCAGCACAAGCCGGGCCCGACGTAAGCTCCGCACAAGATGTCCATCGAACAGTCGCCAATCTGTTCCGGTGTGGATGTAACAGGTCCTGGGGGAGGCCCCCACACCATAATCTGGGTCGCTACGGTAGTCAGTTTTAATTGTGAACCTTATCATACGGTGATCGCTGGACGAGTCCCTGGTCACCCTCCAGTCTCGAATCAACTGTTCAGCCATTAGAGTGGTGACTGTCACATCCAGGAATGTTTCGGAATCATTAGCCGCCGACACGAATGTCGGCAGCTGGTTGGCTGTATTAATAATCCGCAGCATGTACTGAGCGAGTCTCCCTGAGGGTCAGTGATAGGCGAGTGCTAAAGCACTGATTTTACATTGATGTATGCGCCTATGACCACGTGCTTGTGGTCCAATGCATCCAATATCGCATCCCAGCAGCCAATGTGCGTTTCCACATCATCAGCGAACTGAAAATACAACGAGACCAAATATATAGACCCTCCACCTGGAAACATAATTTATGCACAGACATGATGTTCGTTAGTTAAGTGCCCACAAATCAGTACATCCACATCCAGTCTACGAACCACCAGAGCAGCCTGCAGGTGCCTTCCGGCCGCAATGTTTTACTTTCAAACCCGGAATGCGACCATTCACCGTGTATGGTTCTTGGACTAGAAGAAAGTCAATAGAATTTTCTTCACATATCTGCTCCGTCTCAGCCGTTACAGCACTGGAACGCTGCAGATTGATCTGTGCGACCTTATACATAACTTGTACGCTGCACCATGCCAGATATTGCTGCAATCATGGAGCGGCTCGTTACTTCGTGCGAGGTCTCAGCAAGTCCAGCACATTTGCAGTTCGCGCGACACGTGGTTTCAGCCTTGCACTGGCGAGCCGAATGGTCGCCAGCCGCGCAGCATCCACACACCTGCTGTTGCTTGCAGCCAGCGGAGTGGTGCCCGTACTTCTGGAATTTGAAACACCGCATCGGGTTCAAGTAGTCTGCTACCCGACAGGACGTGTAACCCAGATATATCCTCTTTTCCGCCATCAACAGATCTCTGACGGCTGGGGTGCACTGAACTACCAAGTGCACCTCACATCCTGCCCTGTCCCCGAACCGGCGACGGACCCTAAAGTCCCTGAGGAACGCATCCCGTGAGCATCCAGAACCGGCGAAGTTCTCCCAGATTTTACCTGCTAGGTGAGTCGGCTCAGAAGTCTGGTTCAGCTCCCTAGGCACATTGTAGATGGCCACTGTGGGTAGTGTCTTCTGGGGTTCACGAACCTGCACTTCCTTCTGCTGCACGGAGACTGCCGACCTGAGTCGCTCCAACGTGGCGTCATCCCCAGCTTCCACCACAACACCTCCATTACGTGAGTCTCTTATTGACCGGATCTTGGGTGCCTCGCACGTGTCGAGGCAGGTCTTCAATTTCTCGCACGTCTGGGCGCTGGTCTGTGTTGTGTCCACTGGGTAGACAGCCACCACTTTCCTTGCAGGCCGGATGGGAACAGTACCCGTCGCAGTGCGGACCTCTCTCGCCACTGTATCCACCTCCACTGAGCTTGAGCCCCATGGAGCCGCAGCCTGGGCGAAGGTTCGGTTCTGTGGAACCGCGTTTCATCGCTCACGCATCACGTCCAATCGTCCACACAGGTACATGTTCGTCTGAACAAGCCTGTCAATATTTGCCTGCATTTCTAGGACCACGGTCCCAATATGCCTGACGGCTTCCTGAGATACAGCTGTCCGGTCCTGGCACAGCTCATACAATCCTCTGATCTTTCGTGAAACCTCAGACGTCATCCCCGACATTTCAGTCGCTGACCTGTAGGCCAGGACTTTCGTGTACTGGGGTACCGTGCTGGGTGTTTTGTCCTTGTCCTCCAGAACTGGCCATTCTTTGTTAGCCTTTGGTTCGTTCTTTTGCGTGGTCAGCAGATGCCGCCGCTGCACCGTCTTGCTAACCAGGTTATATCCAGATTGGGTCGTGCCAGCCCCATCATCATCTCCCGACCCACCTTTCTTACGTTCAGTCAGGTCACCCACGTCCGTGTCCATGGTGTACTCAGACTCATCACCCTTGGTATCACCTGTCGTGGGTCGGGCAGATTCCTTCCGCTTAGAAGCCTTTTTCCTCTTAACCTTGTGACTTGGCCCTTTGTCAGTTCGTTAATGCACCCGCCCGGAGGCAGTCCTTGCCATACCCTCAAATATATTCTTGGATACGACAGAGTCAGCCTCGCTCATCTCGTCAGTGCCTTGCTTGTTGCAGTTTTTCCGCTTTACTTTCGGTCGGCTCTGCTGCTGACTGGCTTCCTTCCTCACAGGAGTCGGCCATCCCATGTCAGCTGCTTCTCCGCTCTTGGGGGATGGAACCCCTACTTGCTGCAGGGCTCCCGCCCCGCAGCGGTGTAAGTCTTCTATGTCCCCCTCTTGGCCGTAGCGTGGGTACTGACCTTCTTCCAAAGGAAACCGTAAGGAATTATGGCAGCACATGCCCTCTGTGAGGTACGGCTGACTAATAACCAGCTATCGTCACTCCGTTGCCGCGTTGAGGCGGGGGGACCTTACACCAGCTCACCAACTTTCAGTTCAGAAGGGGATATACTTCTGGGAAGCGTCGACCATGACAATGACGTTCACCACACACAGGCCTCCTCGCGTAGCGGGCCGCACAACCGCACGCACAAACCTCTCGCGAGCAGGCTTACAGCTACCTGTGCTGCGAAGCGCCAAAGGCAAATGCCACTGAGGTTTCTAGGAGCACCGGAGTAGTACCCCGAGAAAAACCCCAACTTCAGACAAGTTTTTCTAGGCCCGAAGGCCTCGCGGACCCTCCCTTCTCCCGCACTAGAACTGCTATTCTATCGAACAGACTAGTGCGCTGCACTTGATCTTCATTTCCGCTAGAAGTTATTTGTGACTTGGTCGTGTTTTGGTCTGTAGCTGTTTAGATTTTCTCGTTGAAAAACTTGCCCTCCTCCCCTTTATTGGGCACACTCTACCATCCTAGTGGTTTTACCCGACCGACCCAATCAAAGGTTCACTGGACTAACTCGTACATGGGGGAGTGAGCGAGGTTTACCATCTTCTCACTCTTACCCATGTACCTGAGGAGGTGGTGATCTTTTTCTTTCAGACTCATCCCAACCTCTGATCTTAATAGTGTACAACGTGGTATCTGTGAAAAGGCGTCTGGTAGTTGAAAGTTCTCCTTTCAAATGTTCGGATTGCATCCTTAGCTTTATGCAGATCAAATATCTCTCCTCTGGCTTCTGTAGATAATTTTACAAGTTCTTTTAGAGTTTCTATGTCTCTAGGCATGTTATTTGTTGCCAACATATGCCGATCTGCATATTCAGGAATAACAGGGTAGCCATCGCCGCAGTAAATATTCTCTGATCTTCGAGATTTCTCAGCCTTTCGCGCTTTTCTGCCAGACAGTTAAAGGTGGCTGACGACTCCAATTAGCTGTCACGTCCGGTTGTCTTGGTCTTGTTAGAGACACCGTATCTTCATCTGCCAAAATGAAGTACAGCTTTTCATCTATTCGATCTACTTGTCTCCATAGGTCCTCGTCATTGGTTATCTCATGTGCGGGATCTTCACACCTTTCTCTGTTTTCAAGGTTTCTTCGAAATCTACTCAATATGTGCCTTCTTCTGTCCCTTCTTAGCCTGTTCCTCTGATTGTTAGAAATCCGTTCCCAGGCTCTTGCCAATGTAGCTCTGACGAAAATTATTGGCTGCCTTCCAAATGGCCAGCGATACCATCTTCTCTCATTGGCTTCGTTATCCATTAGGTGTTTCTTCGATTACCTGGTCCTCCAGCCAGGTGTCGTAGTCCCTCAATCTCTCGTACACTTCCTTAGCCATTTGATTGATTACTGGGGCAGTAGTTCTCTGCAAGGCCGTATGTCGATCTACGTGTTCTATTCCGAGCTCTCTCAGTTGGTTGGCTGCTTGGTCTCGAATGTCTTCAATCTTTGGACACTCCCATAAGACATGTTGAACTGTGTCTTGTACTACACATACTCCACATAGTGGAGACGCTATTAAGCCTAGTTCGTAGAGCTTGGCTTTGAAGTTCCCGTTCCAGTGAGCAGTTGTGCGAGCTAATGTGTCACATTCAACCATTTGAGTTCCATCCTGTTTATAACACTTGGAAACACAGCATATAGCTCTCGTCCCTTGTCGCTCATCCCATCTGTCTTGCCATTCCCTGAGGGTGTTCTTCCGAGCGACATGCTTCTCTGCATCCGTTGGTGCTCTCATACGAATCTGTCTTCTCAAGTTTCCTCGTTCTTGTATGAGAAGATCCACAGGAATTACCCCAGCTAGCACCGGTAATGCATCATTTTCTGTGGTCTTGTAGGCCTTAGTCACTAGTGAAATTGCTGTTCTTTGCGTTTTTATGAGTTGCCTTCTTTGATGCGTTTGAATTGCCTTGTCGCACCATGCAGCAGCTCCGTAACACATTATGGCTTCAAATACTCCAACATACAAGGTTTTCAGTGTCTGGAATTTTAAGCCTCTTCCAGCTGGTGCAAGTGCTCTTGTCTTGGCCAACAAGACCACAGCTTTCTCTGTCACACATTTAGAGTGCTCTAAAAACGTCAGAGAAGAATCCAGCATGATTCCAAGGTACTTGCATGTTCTAACGAACCTGGGTGGTCTTCCTTGGAATCTTACCAGCCGTGGTCTCTTCTGGAAACTTCCACAGAACGTCATGCATAATGTCTTATTCACTGATATTTTAAGTTTCGTATAGGGCCCATTTCTCAATCTTCTTAAGTGATACATCACTTTTTTCCTCTAATTCTCTTCCAGAGTATCCTGCCACAAGTAATAAGCCAACATCTGCGTATCCAAAGATCGTACATCGAGTGGGAAGTTGCAATTGTAAGACTTCATTAAATAGAATGTTCCACAGTATCGGTCCAAGGACAGACCCTTGAGGGCATCCTTTGGTTAGCGACTTTGTTCTTTGTAAGTCGCCTTGTGCATACATACACTATCGCTCCATGAAGTAATCCAATATTACATTATATGTATTTCTTGGGCATTTCTTGATCTTAAGTTGCCACATAATCTCAGGCCACCAGGCATTGTCAAAGACTCTTGCAATATCTATGAAGATTCCCATTACATATGGTTCTTCTGCATTCCTGATAGTTTCCACTTCTTCAAGTACAGCCAGCTCTGTACTTTTGCCTTTCATAAAGCCAAATTGTCTGGGTGAAAGGCCTTGAACGCTTTCAAGATGTGCGAGCAATCTTCCATTAATGATCTTCTCGTATGCCTTGCCAATGACCGGTAGCAGAGTAAGGGGCTGGTAGGACTTTGGTTGTCTTGGATCCTTACCGTCACCTTTATATAAGATCTTTAGAATGCCTTTTATTCCACTGGTAAGGAAATAATCCCCCACTCAGGAGATCATTAAACAATTTCAACAGTTTCACATGCAACCTTCCCTCACAGCATTGCAATATCTCAGCTGTGATGTTGTCATATCCGGGAGCCTTTTTGTGTTTGAGGCTATTGACCACCATTTTTAGTTCTGCACTTGTTATTGGTGGTGTCTTCCGTATTTGGTAATACGAACATTTCCTGTCTTTTCAAATTGTGTTCCATCATTTTCGCCTTTTTACTATCATCAGGCAATAAGATGTTCATTAGCCTGTCAATGTTCTCGATGGAGTGGCTTTCATTAGTCCAGTCAACAGCTATACATTGCAATACTTGAGGCTGTTTCGCTTTACTCGCAAGTATTTTATAGATGACTCCCCACGGATCATCATTTCCTTTTGTTTCCAAAAGGATTTGCCATGCCTCCTTTCTTTTTTTGTCTGACCAGGTTCTTGTAGGTCCTGTTGGCAATTTTGTATTGCCTGGCCAACTGTTCTCTTTTCCCTGCTTCCCTCGTACCTTTGCGTTTTCTTCGCAGGCGTCTCACTTCTTTCCTCATGGTTTCAAGTTGATTGTCCCACCATTTATTGACTTGTGACCTTCTGCTTATTGTTGTCAAATTATAGTCACGTCTTCTTGATGGCAGCTGTTATTTGTTCTACCATAACAGTGGGATTTTCTCCTTTTATTTTCCTCGTCTCTTGCATGAGAGTAGCATCGAATTCTCTCCAGTTGATGCCTCCATACAAGTACCTTGGCTGTAAAATTTTTTCTGCTAGCTCTCTTTCATCTACACTAATTTCAAGTCTAAATAGAATTAATCTATGATCGCTAGAAGTTTCATCCAGCACCATCCAGTCTCTTACAGAGTCTGCAAGTTCAGGTGTCGTTAGCGTCACATCAAGAAATGTCTCTGTTTCTGTTGCCAGGGATACATAAATTGGCAGTTGTCCCTCCTCATTACAGACTATCATATTGTGAAGCAATATGAATTCATTTACCAGTGTTCCTTTTTGGTCTGTCACTGGTAAATGCCACAGTTCTGATTAGGCATTTAATTTAGATCCTATTAATATAGGAACATCTCTCAGCTTTTCCATTATGTTTTCCCTTCTTTGCCAGTGTACTTCTATATCGTCTGCAAATTGGAAGTACGAGGAAACAACATAAAACTGCCTTTCTCCTACTAGCATAGAAGCTACTACATGGTGTTCATTAGATATATTCCCCAGCAACATTACTGTTAGAGCATTTCGCATCCATATTCCAGCTTTTGGGTTTTCACCCACCTGTAGAACTTTTCCAGGGAGACCCATTATTTCCCCTCTCAGAACATATGGTTCCTGGAATAGCAATATGTCTAAGTTATATTGCTTTGCAATTTCAACCACCTCATGGGCCACCACTGCAGACCTCTGAATATTGAGCTGGCCAATTCTGATGTTTCTAACATCCATAATCGGTACGTTGCAACTCGATTTCATATGCCCTCAGATAGGCTGGGCATTCTCTAGAGTCCACTCTATGAGCACTGTCTCTCTTTTCCGCCTTACAATTAGCGCAGCTAATCTTAGCTTCGCATCCTTTAAATTCATGCCCTTCTTGTCCATAATTCGAGCATGTTACTTTTCCTTGACATTTTTCCGCTAAGTGCCCATATTTTTGACACTTGTAGCATCTCAAGGGATCCACAAAGTCTTTCACCTTACAGCAGACAAATGAGATGTACACTCTCTCATTTTCTACAAGCCTCTTCCTGACCCTCGGCGAGCACTCAAAAACTATGTGGACATTGTCCTTTGCTCTGTCACCTTTCCTGATCTTAGGGACCATTTCCTGTTGCAGTTGTTTTGCAGTGATTTCTGTATCCATGAAATTCTGGCTGTGTATGTCATTCACTAATGACTCTTTATCAGCCTATCTGGGTACGTTGTATATCATGATTCTAGGCCCTCTTTTCTTCAGACAAGTTTTTCTAGGCCCGAAGGCCTCGCGGACCCTCCCTTCTCCCACATTAGAACTGCTATTCTTGCGAACAGACTAGTGCTCCGCACTTGATCTTGTTTTCCGCTTCTCAACTTGTAGTGACTTGATAGTGTTGGATGTTAACACTAGCAGTAGGTTTTCTTTATTTTGAAAAACTTGTCCTCCTCCCCTTTATTGTAGTACTTTACCATCCTAATGGTTTTACCCGAGTACTTCAATCAAAGGTTCATTGGACTATATTTATGCATGGGGGGATGGGTGCGGCTAAATGTCTTCCCATCCTTACCCATGCATTCGAGGAGGTGGTGATCTTGTCCAGAATTTTCTCTACCTCCTGAGCTAGAAATATACTGCATGGTATCCTTCAAAAGGTTTGCTGTAATCAAAAATCCTTCTGCCAAAGGTCTTTATGGCATCTCTTTTGGCCTTTACCATGTCTAGCTCCTCGTTTCGTCGTAGTAAGGCTGTCTTAACCAGGTCTTCAAGTATATCACGCTCTCTCGGCAAGTTGTTAACTGCCAGTAACTGTCTATCAGCGTACTCTGGGTGGGGAAACAAGATGTGCTTCCCACCTTCTTCTCTGAGCAAAGTTGCCATTGCTGCTGTGAAGATACGCGGATCCTCGAGCCTTCTAATTCGTTCGGCTCTTTCTGTTTCTTCGTATATCGTGAGGGGCGGCTGTCTGCTCCAGTTCTCCCGAGCTGGCTTCCGTGGCTCTCTTGAAAGCTGTTTTTCCTCTTCGTTTAACACGAAGAAGAGTTCTCCTTCTATCCTCTCGACTTGATTCCACAGTTCCTTATTGGTGCGTTCTCTTGGTTGTGGGTATTCATAGGCCTTATTTAACTCGCACCTTTCCATGTTCTTTCTGAACCTGCTCATTATAAGGCATCTGTGGTTTCTCCTTATTCAGTTTCTTTGGTGGTTGGTAATTCTTTCCTAGACTCTTGCTACCGTCGCTCTTACGAATGTCACTGGTTGCCACCAGAAGGGCCATTGATTCTGGCTCTCATCAGCTCTCTCATTGGTCTTATCAGTCATCAGGGTCTGGAATATTTGCCTGGTCCTCCAGCCAGGTGTCAAACTCTGAAAGCCTGCCACAGATCCTTTTACACATAGCGGCGATTCAGTTAAACCAAATTCATAAAGCTTCGCTTTAAAGTTACCATGGCCTGTAAGAATTTGGGCCAGCTCGTGTGTGATGTTCAACCACTTCATTCTCATTCGTTCTGATACATCTGGGAAGACAGCATATAACTCTCTTCCTTTTTCAGAATTGTCCCATCTCTGCTGCCATTCTCTCAATGTCCCTGTCCTCGCAATACGTTTCTCCAGGTCTGTGGGTGTTCTGCCTCTCGTGTCTTTCCTGAGCTTACCTCTTTCTTGTACGAGGAGATCGATAGGAATGACCCCCGCGAGGACAGGTTATGCATCGTTGGCCGTGGTCCTGTACGCTTTAGTCAATAACAATAAAGCTGTTCTTTTAGCTTTTGCAAGCTGCCTCCGTTGGAATGTCAGCCCAGCTTTATCGGCCCAAGCAACTGCTCCATAAGTCATGATGGGGACAAATACCCCTTCATAAAGTGTCCTCAAGGTTTGGAACCGTAGTCCTCTTCCAGGGGGAGCCATTGTTCTCGTTTTTGCTAGCAGGATCACGGCTTTCTCTGACACAGACTTTATATGGTCCAAGAAGGTCAGTTTCGAGTCCAGAACAACTCCCAGTTACTTGCATGTTTGGACGAATTTCAATGGTCTTCCCTGAAACTGCACCAGTGGAGGTCTCTGCTTAAAGCTGCCACGGAATACCATTCCCGTTGTTTTTTCCACAGAGAACCTCAGCTTCACTTTATTTGCCCACACTTCTAGTTTCTTTAGTGAGGCATCTGTCTTCTCCTCAAGTTCTCTTCTGGAGTAACCTTTAACCAGCAGCAATCCATCGTCTGCATATCCAAAGATTACACAGCCCGTTGGCAACTCCATGGTTAATACCTTATTGAAAAGTACGTTCCAGAGAACTGGGCCCAATACCGAGCCTTTGGGACAACCTTTTGTCAGTTCTCTTGTCTCTTGTAGATCTCCCAAGGTATATGTGCATTTCCTTTCCTTAAAGTAATCTTGGATTACCTTGTAGATATTCCGTGGACAGCTTGTTTGTTTTAGCTGCCACATCACTTCGGGCCACCAGGCATTATCAAAGGCTCCTGCGATGTCAAGGAATGTTCCAAGTACGTATGTCTCTTCTGCAGTTTTGATGAACTCCACTACATCTAGCAGTGCCAAATTCGTACTTTTTGCTTTCATGAAGCCATACTGCTTATTAGAAATTCCCTGAACCTCACCTAGATGTTTTAACAGTCTGTTGTTGACAATCTTTTCGAACCCTTTGCCTAGCACTGGCAGCAGTGTGAGTGGCCTATAAGACTTTGGAGACTGGATCTTTACCGTCTACTTTGTACAATATCTTAAGTGTACCATGCTTCCACTGGTGTGGGATCTCTCCTTTATCCAGTATCAGGTTAAAGAGTTCCAGGAGTCTATTTTGAATTCTGCCTAAACACATTTTTGGAGAATTTCCACAGTGATGTTGTCATGGCCTGGTGCTTTTTTCTGTTGTAGACTATTAAGTGCCTGCGTCATCTCGACAGAGATGATAGGCGGCGAATCCTCTGTCATAGGCGGTGTACTCATTGTCCTCTTCATCTGGTGTTCTACTGTTTCCTCCTGATCATTATCTGCAGGGAGCAGTACACTCATCAGTCTCTGGATGTTTGCGTGAATAGAGTTGTCAGATTCCACGCCTTCTATTTCCACACTTTGAAGTATCTGTGGTGTCTCATTTTACCAGAGATTATTCTGTACACCAAGCCTCGTGGATCTTCATTGCCTTTGGTCTCAAGCAATATCTGCCAAGCCTCATTCCTCTTCTGGCATACAGTATTCTTATACTGTCTGTTTCTGACCTTGTACTCTGTTGCCAATTGTTGCCGTCTCATAGGATCAGTTACTCTCTTGAATGCTCTTCGAAGTCGTTTGACTTCTTTCCGCATCTTGTCCAGCTGTGTGTCCCACCACCGGTTTATTTGTGAGCTCTTGGTTATTTTGCTCATATGTTTGTCACACATTCTAGTAATTGCTGATGTTATTTGTTTCTGCCAGTGTTTCTATAGTATTTCCATCTATTTTCCTAACTTCCCTAACCAGAGATTGATCGAATTCTCTCTAGTTCACTCCGCCATGCAAGTACCTGGGGCGTTCAAACATTTCATCTGGAGCATTCTTTCCAGAAGTCAGCAGTAGGTCATACACAATTAGCCTGTGGTCGCTGGAAGCCTCATCCACTACCTTCCAGTTTTGTACCTGGTTTGCCAAGTCTTGTGTTGTCAGCGTCACATCTATGAACGTTTCCGTTTCTGTTGCAGGTGACATGTAGGTGGCTAAATGTCCCACTTCGTTGCAGACTCTTAAGTTGTGGAGTAGTACAAATTCGTTAATTTCTACTCCTTTTTGGTCTGTCACAGAAGAGTGCCATAACTCCGATTTGGCGTTGACATCAGCTGCTATTAGCTTAGTAGTATCTCCCAATTTCCCCATTATTCGACTCCATTTCTGGAGGTGCATCTGTGTCTCGTCTGCAAACTGGAAGTAAGACGATATAAGGCACACTTGCCTTCCTTCGACCTTCATTGACGCCACAAAATGGTGCTCATCAGATAAGTTGCCCAACATGACCATCGCTATGCTGCTCCTTACCCGTATTCCTGCTTTCGGTGTTCGGCCTGCTTGTAGGACTTTGCCTGGTAACCCTGTTACTTCTCCTCTCAGTACATATGGTTCTTGGAACAGATCGATACTCATGCGGTCTGCAATTTGAACCATTTCATGTGAGACCACTGCCGACCTCTGCATATTTAGCTGGGCTATTCGTATGTGTTCAGCAGCCATAATCTGTTCTTCGAGGCTCCTGTTCGTAAGCTCTTAAATACGAAGGGCATTCTCTTGAATCGACCCTGTGAGTACTCTCTCGCTTTTCGGATTTGCAGTTTGCACAGCAAATTCCCTGTTCGCATCCTTTAAATGAGTGACCCTCTTGACCATAGTTCGAGCATATCTCCTTGCCTTGACACTTTCCTGCTATATGCCCGTACTTTTGGCATTTATAACACCTTTTGGGGTCCACAAAGTCTTTTAATCGACAGCAGACGAATGAGACGTACAACCTCTCACCATCTACTAGCCTTTTTCTCACCCTTGAGGAACATACAAACACGATGTGCACGTCATCTCTGGCCCGGTCGCCTTTCCTTATGCTCGGGACCATTTCTTGTTGCAGTTCTTGCAACGTTGTTTCAGTGCTTCCAAAATTTTGTGCGTGAATGTCCTTTATTAACGTATCTGTGTCTGCTTCCCTTGGAATCCCTTACACAATTACTTTTGGTCCTCTCTTTTTGGGAACTTCCACTTTCAGTCCCAGCTTGGTAATGGTCTGTGTAACCTTAAGTTTCTCCAGAGTTTTCTGGTCGCCTGCCTCTATCATTACCCCTCCGTTGCGGAGTTGGTACATGTTTTTAATTTGCAGACCTTCTTTGGCAGGATTCAGACTTTTATGGACCTGTTCTTTGGTCTGCTTGCTGTCCTGGTCTGCTTTTGTTGGTAATATTACCAATTTCCTAGCCGGTTTTTCGGAAGCTTCTTTAGGGGTCTGCTTTGGATGGACTCTCTCCTTTTCCTGAGCTTCCTTTACAATCGAGGCAAAAGTCTTGGTACTAGGTACCTTCTTCTCGATTTTGTCGTATGCCTCGACCATCCCCCTAAGTTTAGCATTCTCTATGAGTAATGCCTGCATAGTCATCTGAATCTTATTCAAGCGCTGTAATATATACCGGCAAATGTCCCTGTTCAGCTTCTTCGATGTGTCCGTGCAATAGTCGATCAAGTCATCTAAGACATCTTGTGACACATTTTGGAGGTCATTCTGTATGTCCTCCTCTCGCTCATCAGCATCGCTCTTCTTTGGATGCACGTGGTTAAGCTGATCCTGAACCGCGGCCCACACCATGACTTTGTCCACTTCGGATATGAGTGACTTAACTCTCTTAAGCCACTATTTTTTGTCATGGTCGGGTTCTGGTTCCTCCTCCCACTTGGTGTCTGGTGAGGTGAGTTTCCTCACTCCCCAGACTACTTGTGCGCTTGTGACATCTGTTGTTATGATATCCTTCAGCCTTTCCTTCCTTTCTTGCCAGTTGCCACCCGCCCTGGGGTGAGTCAAAATCTCTTCGTACCACATCTTTGCTTCTTGAGGGAAGTCCAACAAGATTGGTCACACACTAACACTCACTCACACACAGTTCCTCCTGTCCACTTCACTTCATACACTGTCCCTTTTCACTTTGTGAGGGCTGCAACCTCACTGGCTGGGGCGCTCGCCCACAGCCGGCACTGTTCTTCTACTGTGCCCTCTTCGCCGTCTGCAGGGGAACTCTATACACATTAATTATGGCGACACACAGGATTGGTATATCCCGGTCGACTAATCACCCCGCAGCCCGTTGCCACCACTCGCCCACGTTGAGGGGGTGGCACACTGTCACAATTCGCTTCAGCTTACTAACCTCTGAGGTCGCTTATCTACAGAGGTAGGTTAACTCGAGGCGTGGTACTGATCCGAGGGTACCCCGACAAGTTGTGCTAGGCCCGAAGGCCTCGCGGACCCTCCCTTCTCCCGCACTAGAACTGCTATTCTTGCGAACAGACTAGTGCCCGCACTTTTGACCTTAAATCCGCTACATTCACTTGTGACTTGTTGGTTTTTGGTGTCACTAGCGGTTGGCTTCTCTATAGAAAAACTTGACCTCCCCTTTATTAGTGCATTCTACCATTCTAATGGTCTTACCCGAATGCCCCAATGAAAGGTTCATTGGAGTAGTAAGTACAAGGGGGATGGGTGCGGTAGCCGTCATCTCATCCTTACCCTTGTACTAATTGAGGTGGTGATCTTTACCAGATTCTTCCCTACCTCTTAGTGATGTGAAACGTGATAGCCCTGGAAGGGCTTTCTGTAATTGAACGTTCTACGACCATAAGTTCTTATGGCGTCCTTTTTCGCCTTGTCAAGGTCCAAGATCTCATCTCTATTTTCCAGGGCTGTTTCTACCAGTTCTTTGAGTTCTGCAATCTGGCGTGGCATGTTGTTCGTTGCCAGTAAATGCCTGTCTGCATATTCAGGATGTGGGAATATTATATGTTCCCCTCCTTCTTGATCCCTCAGAAGTGTAGCCATTGCTGCGGTGAAAATTCTTGGATCATCCAGACTGCGGACTCGTTCTCGCCTTTCTATTTCCTCGTAAGTGGTACGAAATGACTGTCTTGTCCAGTTAGCTGTTACATCTGGATTTCTAGGTCTTGATTTTGTCACATCTGTTACTTCTTCTTCTTAGCGGACGAAGAAGAGTTGCCCATCTTGTCTCTCGACCTGGATCCACAGTTCTTCGTTGGTGTGCGCAGGTGCCGGTGGATTCTCTATATCTATGTTCCAATTTTCAAGATTCCTCCTGAACCGGAACATGATATGCTTTCTTCGGTCTCTTAGCATCCTGTTTCTACGATAGCACGTAATTCTATTACACAGTCTAGCAAGTCTTTCTCTAACAAATACGACTGGTTGCCACAAGAACGGCCAATAACTTTGTTCTTGTTCTGTGTCAGTCATTGTTGGCATTGTTTACCTGGTCCTCCTGCCAGGTATCAAATTCCCGCAACCGGTCGTATATCCTTTTTGCCATCTGATAGATTATTGGTGCTGTGGTCTCCCTGGCTAGTGCGGTGTGTCTGTCGACGTGTTCGATTCCGAGCGGCTCCAGCTGTGCAGCTCTTTCTTCTCTTATGTCCTGTATTTTGGGACATTCCCATAGGACATGTTGGATGGTGTCTGGAACTTCACATACCGTGCATTGAGGAGAGGTGGTCAGTCCAAACTCGTATAATTTAGCTTTGAAGTTCCCATGTCCTGTTAATAATTGGGCCAATTCATGTGTAATATTTAGCCACTTAATTTTCATACGTTCTTGCACGTTGGGGAACACCGAGTAGGTTTCCCTCCCTTTGGTGGACTGGTCCCATCTTTCTTGCCACACAGCTAGAGTGCTCATCCTTGCAGCACGTTTTTCCATGTCGGCGGTCTGTCATGTACTTGCCGCCTAAGGTTGCCTCTTTCCAAAACGAGTAAGTCCAGTGGAAGGACCACTGCCAGCACAGGCAAGGCGTCATTTGCCGTGGTTCTGTAAGCCTTTGTTAGTAGTAATAGTGCTGTGCGCTGGGCTTTCACCAGTTGACGTTTTTGGTGAGACTGTTGTGCTCTGTCGCACCATGCCGCAGCACATAACACATTATAGGTACAAATACCCCTTCATAAAGTGTCCTTAGTGTCTGGAAGCGCAGCCCTCTTCCAGCAGGAGCCAATGTTCTTGTTTTGGCTAACAGAACCTCGGCCTTTTGTGAAACATATTTGGTATGTTCCAGGAACGTTAATGACGGGTCGAGGATTATTCCAAGGTACTTACAGGACTTAACGAACTTAAGGGGCCTGCCTTGGAATCTCACTACTGGTGGTCTTTGCTTGAAGCTGCCACGTAATGTCATACATACTGTCTTTTCGATAGAGAATCTGAGCTTTGCTGTGTTGGCCCATTTCTCAATTTATTGAGTACCGATTCTCCTTTCTCCTCCAACTCTCTTCGAGAATATCCAGCCATGAGCAGTAATCCGTCATCTGCATATACATATATTCTGCATCCACTGGGAAGTTCTAGTGTCAGGACCTGGTTGAATATAACATTCCCTAAAACTGATCCTTGCAGACAGCCCTTGGTCAGTACTCTGGTTCTATGCGGATTGGCCAGTGTGAAGGTACATGTTCTGTTGCTGAAGTAATCTAAGATTACTTTGTAGACATCCCGTGGGCAGTTCTTGCATTTAAGTTGCCAGAGAATCTCAGGCCACCAAGCATTGTCGAAAGCTCAAGCGATATCCAGAAACACACCCATTATGTACGGCTCCTCAGCTGTTCTGATCGTCTGAACAACTTCCATGAGGGCCAGTTCTGTGCTCTTTCCCTTCGTAAGTCCGTATTCTAATTCAGAAAGGCCGTGAACTCTTTCCAAGTGAGCTAGTAGCCTCGCATTGATAAACTTTTCGAACGTTTTTCCAAGTATTGGTAACAAGGTTAAAGGCCAGTAGGATTTTGGTAGTTTTGGATCCTTTCCGTTGCCTTAATATAATATTTGTAATGTGCCTTGTTGCCATTGATGTGGAAAGATTCCTCTTTCCAACAGAATATTGAAGAGCTTAACCAACAGATATTTAAGCCTTCCATAGTATCTCTGAAGAATTTCTGCTGTGATATTGTCACCTCCTGAATTTTTCTTCAGCTTCAACTGGCTGATGACCGTAGTCAGTTATGCCAGTGTCACTGGTGGAGAGTCAGTCGTCTCCGGTAAGATTTTCATTGCTCTCCTCTTCAGCAGATGTTCTTCGTTTTCTCCTTCTAGGGTGTCTTCAAGAAGTAGAGCTTCCATCAGTCTGTCCACATTGGCCTGTATCGAGTATTCGTGGTTGGCACCTTTTACTGTGATGTTCTGTAATACTTCTGTCATTCTGGTTTTACCAGATATGATTCTGTAAACTACTCCCCATGGGTCCTCGTTTCCTTTAGTTGCAAGAAGAACTTGACAAGCCTCTTTTCTCTTTCTCCGGACCTCGTTCTTATAGGCCCTGTTCGTTCTTCTACATTCGGCAGCTATCTGGTTCCTTAGTTCGTCATTCATGGTGTTTTTCATTTTCCTCTTCAATCGTTTAACGTGCTTCCTTGAAGCTTCGAGATCATGGTCCCACCATTTATTGATCTGTGATTTCCTGTGCGCCTTCTCCATATGTTTGTCACAGGATTTTGTTATTGCCGTGGTGATCTGTTCAGTTAGCTCAGCTGGGTTGTCACTGCATATCGACTGGACCTCTCTGGTTAGAGTCTGGTCGAATTTCCTCCAATCGACAGCCCCTTGCAAGTACCTTGGTTGGGTTAATTCGTCATCCTCTATCTTGTTGGAGATGTTAGCAATGTCAAATGTAATCATCCTATGATCACTAGAGGTCTCATCGACTACTTTCCAGTTACTGATCATTCCTGCTATATCACTGGTTGTTAGTGTGACATCTATGTAAGTTTCCGTGTTCGTAGCAGGTGAGACAAATGTAGCCATTTGTCCCATTTCGTTGCATACTCTTAAATTATGCAACAGGATAAATTCATTCACCTCTATTCCCTTGGCATCTGTTGTTGGAGAATGCCACATCTCTGACTGCGTTGACATCCGCACCAAGCAGTACTGGTATTGTTCAAAGTTTTTCCAATATCTCGTCCCACCTTTTGAGGTGAGTTTCGATGTCATCCGCAAACTGGAAATATGATGACACAAGATAAATTTGTCTGTCACCAACATAGATGCCACAACATGATGTTCACAGGACAGATTTCCCACTAGCATAGTAGCTTGAGGTCTTCTGACCCATATTCCTGCCTTGGGTGATCCAACCTGCAGTACTTGGCCAGGCAGTCCCATCACTTTATCTCTGAGCACATATGGCTCTTGAAATAGAAGTACATCGATGTTTAGCTCGTCTGCTATTTTGACTATCTCATGAGCGACCACTGCTGATCGCTGCATGTTCAGCTGGGTTATTTTGATGGATTTACAGCCATAATCGGTTCTTTGTATTTCCATCTCGTAAGCCCTCAGATAGGAAGGACAGTTCTTAGAAGAGTCCACTCTGTGTTCATCATTCTTCTTTTCGGCTTTACAATTTGCACATCTGATGTCCTTTTTACATCCTTTGTAGCTATGTCCTTCCTCTCCGCAATTTAAACATGTCTCCTTGCCTGTGCATTTGCCTGCCTGGTGCCCATATTTCTGGCACTTATAACACCTTTATGGGTCGAAGGATATGTACAGTCTCTCAGAATCCATTAGGTGTTTTCTTACTCTAGAGGTACATTCAAACACTATATGTACCATGTCCTTGGTTCTTACTCCTTTGCGTATTCTAGGAATTATTTCAGCTTTCAGATCTTTAGCTGATATGCCAGATCCTTCAAAGTTCTGTTTGTGTATATCCGCAATTAGTGACTCATTGTCGGCCTCTCTTGGTATATTAAATACCATTATTTTTGGACCTCTTTTTCTGGGTATTTCCACTCTCAATCCCAGCTTTGTGATAGATTCTGCGACCTTTAATTTTTCCAGGGTTTGTTGATCCCCTGCTTCAATCATTACACCACCATTTTTCAGGTGGTACATGTTCTTGATCCTCAGACCTTCCTTGTTTGGATTCAGATTTTTCTGGATCTGTTCCTTTGTCTGTTTGCTCTCTTGATCAGTTTGCAGTAATACCATTACCAGCTTTCTAGCTGGTTTTTCCGTGGCCTCTTTAATAGTCTGCTTTGGCGCACGAAATGTTTCCTTTACTATATCAGCAAATCATTTTGGTGTCTTTTGCTGGGTGTTTCTGTCCAGCTTCTGATAAGTCTCGACTGTGGCCTTTAATTACCCCGACATACCATGTTTACTCACACTTTCGTGTGGCTTTTTTTGTTAACGGTGCCTCTTAGCCTAGGCCATCCCGGCGCCCAGCCCCCATGGGCGAGGGGAGAGATCACGCTCTGCCACGCAGTGTACTTTAGCTAACAGTCTGTTGGAACCGCGCGAACCCTTTCGCAGAACGCAGAACTGCGCCTCCATGTCACCTATCAAAGGAAGACAGAAGCTAGCGAGAGAGCCAAGGGCCACCCATCCCCGGATCTCGCCCACTTACCTGTCCCCCGACTGAGACCCTCAGCTCAGCCTCCTCTTGGTTTGAGTCGGGGCCCATCTTACCCCTAACAGACTCACCGGGCCTGCTCCCGGTCACTTTCGCAGACTACTCCGACAAGTTTTTCTAGGCCCGAAGGCCTCGCGGACCCTCCCTTCTCCCGCACTAGAACTGCTATTCTTGCGAATAGACTAGTGCGCCGCACTTGATCTTCATTTCCGCTAAGTTAACTTGTGACTTGTTTGGTGTTTTTTTGTCACTAGCGGTTGATTTTTCTCGTCGAAAAATTTGCCCTCCTCCCCTTTATTGGGTGCGCTCTACCATTCTAATGGTTTTACCCGAACGTCCCAATCAAAGGTTCACTGGACTAACTCGTACGTGGGCGAGTGAGCGAGGTTTACCATCATCTCACTCTTACCCATGTACCTGAGGAGGTGGTGATCTTTCCTTTCCAGATTCTTCCCAACCTCTGTTTTCAGTAACGTACGACGTGGTACCCCTGAAAAGACTTCTGATAGTCGAACGTTCTTCTTCCAAGTCCGGATCGCATCTTTCTTTGCTATATGCAGATCAAACATCTCTCCTCTGGATTCCGTGGATTCCTTTACCAGATCTCTTAACATTTCTACATCTGTTGGCATGGTGTTGACTGCCAAGAGATGTCTGTCTGCATATTCCGGGTAGGGGAACAGAATGTGTTCTCCCCCCTCCTCCGCTCTTATCAGGGTAGCCATCGCCGCAGTATAAATCCTCTGGTCTTCGAGTTTCCTTAACAGTTATCGTTTCTCTGCCAACTCGTAGACAGTCAACGGTGGTTGTCGTCTCCAGTCTGCTGTCTCGTCTGGTAGCCTTGGTCTGTTTGGAGACTCTTATTTCCTCATCAGCCAGTATGAAGTAAAGTTTGCCTTCTTTTCTCTCCACCTGACTTCATAGTTCATCATCGGTCTTTCCTTCTCGTGTAGGTTCTTCACACATTCCTCTACTCTCCAAGTTTCTCCTGAACCTGCTCATTATGTGTCTCCCTCTATCTCTTCTAAGTCGATTCCGCTGGTAATTTGTAATTCTCTCCCAAGCTCTTGCCAAAGTTGTTCTAACGAAAATGATGGGCTGCCAACTAAATGGCCAGCGATACCACTTTCTGTCATTAGCTTCGTTTTCTATTTGGAGGTTCTTCAGTAACCTGGTCCTCCAGCCAGGCGTCAAATTCCCGCAATCTCTCGTAGATATCTTTTGCCATTTGGTAGATGACTGGTGCCGTTGTTCTTTTCTGCAATGCCGTGTGCCGATCCACATGCTCTATTCCAAACACCCTCAGGTGACTGGCTGCCTTATCACGAATGTCGTCAATCTTGGGACATTCCCACAACACGTGCTGAACTGTGTCTTCCACTTCGCAAACTCCACATAATGGGGAAGCCACAAGTCCTAGTTCATGCAACTTAGCCTTGAAATTGCTATGTCCAGTGAGCAGTTGTGAGAGCTCGTGTGTCACATTTAGCCATTTTAGCTCCATTCTATTTGAGACACTCGGAAACACAGCGTAGAGCTCTCGTCCTTTGTCACTTTCGTCCCATTGTGTTTGCCAGTCCCTGAGGGTACTCTTCCTAGCAACACGTTTTTCGGCATCTGTTGGTACTCTTGTGCGGAATTTCCTTCTCAGATTCCCTCGTTCCTGAATTAACAGGTCCACAGGAATGACCCCAGCTAGCACAGGTAATGTGTCGTTGGCTACTGTCTTGTAGGCCTTCGTTAATAACAATAGTGCAGTTCTTTGTGCTTTTATTAGTTGCCTTCTTTGATGGGATTGAATGGCCTTGTCACACCATGACGCCGCTCAATAACACATTATAGATTCAAACACTCCAGCATATAGTGTTTTTAATGTTTGGAATTTTAGTCCTCTTCCGGCAGGTGCGAGCGCTCTTGTTTTGGCCAACAAGACCACAGCTTTCTCCGCTACATACTTAGAGTGCTCCAAGAAAGTCAGAGATGAATCCAACATGATACCAAGGTACTTGCATGTTTTCACAAATCTGAGTGGTCGTCCCTGAAATCTCACCAGTGGGGGCCTTTTCTGGAAGATTCCACGAAACGTCACACACAGTGTCTTATCTGCCGATAACTTTAGCTTTGCAGATGTGGCCCATTTCTCAATCTTCTTTAATGAAATGTCACTCTTTTCTTCCAGCTCTCTTCTGGAGTAGCCTGCCACAAGTAAGAGACCATCATCTGCATAACCGTATATCGTGCACCCAATTGGCAGTTCAAGTTGTAATAATTAATTGAACAATATATTCCAGAGTATCGGTCCTAGAACCGATCCCTGGGGACAACCTTTTGTTAGTAACTTAGTTCTTTGCACGTCACCCTGTGTGTAAGTGCATGTTCGCTCCGTGAAATAGTCCAATATGACAATGTATATGTTCTTCGGGCACTTCTTGATCTTCAATTGTCACATAATCTCTGGCCACCAAGCATTGTCGAAGGCTCCTGCTATGTCTATAAATATTCCCATTACATATGGCTCTTGCGCATTCCTGATTGTTTCGACAACTTCAAGTACTGCCAATTCTGTACTTTTGCCTTTCATGAACCCAAATTGTCGGTTTGAAAGACCTTGAACGGTTTCTAGATGTGCTAGCAGTCTCTTATTCAAGATTTTCTCATATACCTTGCCAATGACTGGTAGCAGAGTGAGCGGCCGGTAAGACTTTGGTTTTCCTGGATCTTTGCCTTCTCCTTTGTACAAGATCTTGAGAATGCCCCTTTTCCACTGGTAAGGGAAGAACCCTCCACTCAGGAGATCATTAAACCGTTTAAGTAGGTAGGCATGCAACCTTCCTTCACAACGTTGCAGTATTTCTGCAGTGATGTTGTCGTAACCAGGAGCCTTTTTTGTGCTTCAGACTATTTACCACCAATTTTATTTCAGCACTGTTTATCGGTGGTGTGTCTTCCGTGTTCGGTAACGTTGTCATTTCCCGTCTTTTCATCTGATGTACTTCGCTCTCGCCTTCTTCGTTGTCGTCAGGCAATAAGGTATTCATCAACCTGTCCATGTTTTCCTCGATAGTTAACCTTTCACTGGTACCTTCACTTGTAGTGCATTGCAATACTTGAGGCTGCTTGGTTTTGTTAGCAAGTATCTTGTAAATGATACCCCATGGATCTTCATTACCTTTTGTTTCCAAAAGAACTTGCCATGCCTCTTTCCTCTTTTGTCTGACCAGATTCTTATAGGTCCGATTTGCAATTTTGTATTGCCTTGCCATTTGTTCTCTTGTTTCAGCATCTCTCGTTACTTTCAGTTTCCTTCGCTGACGTCTTACATCCTTCCTCATGTTTTCCAATTGACAATCCCACCATTTATTCACTTGTGACTTTCTCTTCATTGTTGTCATATGTTTATCACATGTTCTCTTTATAGTAGCTGTGATTTGGTCTACCGTAAGAATGGGATTGTCTCCTTTTATTTTCTTTGCCTCATGCGTCAACGTGACATCAAAGTCTCTCCACTTTACACCTCCATGCAAGTACCTTGGTTGCAATATCTGATCCACTTGCTTACCTCTATTTACACCAACTTCTAGCCTGAAAGTTATCAGTCTGTGGTCGCTAGAAGTCTCATCTAGAACTGTCCAGTCTCTCACAGAGTCTACAAGCTCGGGTGTCGTTAACGTAGCATCCAGGTAGGTCTCAGTTTCTGTTGCCGGGGATACATATGTCGGTAGCTTTCCTTCCTCATTGCGGACCCTCATATTGTATAAAAGTATATATTCATTTACCAGTAGTCCCTTTTGATCAGTTACTGGTGAATGCCACAGTTCGGATTTGGCATTTAAGTCTGCACCTATTAACATTGGAACTTCTCCCAGTTTTTCCATTATGGTTTCCCATCTTTTCAAATGGACTTCTATGTCGTCTGCAAATTGGAAGTACGAGGAGACAATATAGTACTGCCTTCCTCCCACTGTCATTGAAGCCACTACATGATGTTCATCAGATATGCTCCCTAGCATCATTACTGATAGTTCTTTCCGCAGCCATATTCCTGCTTTAGGATTTCCTTCCACCTTCAGGACTTTTCCGGGGAGGCCCATTACTTCTCCTCTCAAAACGTATGGCTCTTGGAACAGCAATGTATCCAAATTATATTGCTTGGCAATTTCTACTACTTCATGGGCCACCACGGCAGACCTCTGCATGTTGAGCTGGCCAATTCTGATGTTCTCAATATCCATAATCAGTGCGTTGTTTCTCGATTTCGTACGCCCTCAGATAGGCTGGGCAATCTCTGGAATCCACTCTGTGGGCACTGTCTCGTTTTTCCATTTTGCAATTAGCGCAGCTAATACTGGCCTTGCATCCCTTGAAATCATGTCCTTCAACTCCACAGTTAGAACAAGTATCCTTGCCCTGACATTTTCCCGCAACATGCCCATACTTCTGGCATTTGTAGCATCGTAATGGATCCATGAAATCTTTAACTCTGCAACACACAAAAGATATATACACCCTTTCATTTTCCACAAGACGTTTTCTGACTCTTGGGGAGCACTCGAACACTATATGAACATTATCCTTAGTTCTGTCTCCCTTCCTTATCTTAGGGATAATTTCTTGCTGCAGTTGTTTAGCAGTAATTTCCGTATCCTTAAAGTTCTGGCTGTGTATATCGTTAACCAGCGATTCTTTGTACAACATGTCTCTGGGTCCACTTTTTCTCGGTGTTTCTACCTTTAGTCCTAATTTAGTGATCGCTTGGGTGACCTTGATTTTCCCCAGCTTCGATCATTATTCCTCCGTTTTTAAGACTGTACATGTTTTTTGATCTGCAATCCTTCTTTGATTGGATTGAGATTCATCTGTACAATATCCTTTATTACTTTCTCCTCGCCTTCTTTTGACATTACCATGACGAGTTTACGTGCTGGTTTTTCTGCTGCCTCTTTAGGTGTTTGTTTAGGCATCCTTTGAGTCTCCTTTACTATAGTAGCAAAGGACTTCTTTGTCTCTCCCTTGGTGACACCTGTATTTTCGTACGTCTCTACTATTCCTTTCAATTTGGCGTTTTCCACCAGCAGATCCTGGTTTGGATCCTGTTCAACTTCGGTAAGATGAACCAACAGTTTTCTCTGTTCATCTTTTTGCTTGTATCTGTACAGTAGTCTACAAGCTGTGCAAAAACATCCTGTGTCTTCTCCTTGAGGTCACTCTCTGTGTCCTGTTCTTCATCATCCTCTGCTTTTTTAGGATGTACTTTATTCAGTTGCTCTTTCACAGCTGCCTACACCATCTCCTTGTCAACTCCTTGTATGAGAGACTTTGCTCTCTTCAGCCATTCTTTTCTTTCAGCATCTGGCTCAGGCTCCTCATCCCATTTTGTCTCGGTTGATAACAGCTTTCTTATTCCCCATACCACATGGGCTCTGGTCACTTCGGTTGTGATTAGATCTTTCAGTCTTTCCTTTCGGTCCGTCCATGATCCTCCCGCCTTGGGCTGTGTGAGTAGTTCCTCATACCACATCTTGGCTTTATTTAAAAAGTCCTACAAGATGAGCACTTCACAATACTACACATAAGTTCGCACAAGTTCACTGTTCTCCTGTCCACACACTACACACTATATCACTTGTGAGGGCTACCACCTCACTTGACCTGGGGCTGAAGCCCGAGGTCCGCACTGACCCTACTTGCACCTCTTCGCCGTTTGCAAGGAATCACACAGTGAATTATGGCAACGCACAGGTGCATGCACCCGGTTGACTGATGACCTTGCAACCGGTTGCCACTCCTTTCCCACGCTGAGGGGGGTGCAAACAATGCTCCTCTTCTGAGATACTTCGGCTAGTAAATCCTCTGCTGAGCGCCAATCAATCAGAGGTTAGGTCATCTCGAGACGCAACTGTATCCGGAGTACTCCGACATACAATGTTACTCGCACTTGCGTGTGGCTTTCTTTGTTAACGGTGCCTCTTAGCCTAGGCCATCCCGGCGCCCGGCCCCCATGGGCGAGGGGAGAGATCACGCTCTGCCACGCAGTGTACTTTGGCTAACAGTCTGTTGGAACCGCGCGAACCCTTTCGCGGAACGCAGAACTGCGCCTCCATGTCACCTACCAAAGGAAGACAGAAGCTAGCGAGAGA